>QRAM01000558.1:9011-52541 GCA_013436055.1 Halocynthia roretzi | reverse complement strand
CAGCATAGGATATACAGTAAAACCTCGTATTACCTACCATTGTCCGAGCAACTTGCTTTACGAGCCGCCATTCGTGAGTATTTTTGTAGGCCGCGCGAAATTGTGTTTAAAAATTAATGTAAGCCGCCCCTGATTGTAAGCCGCACGAAATGGTGAAAAAAATCAGCCGCGGCTTATAATAAGTACGGTACTTGGGAAATTATTGGACGTGCAAAACCCGTTGTACGTCACACAATATTGTCTTATTATCATCGGAGAGCGTGTCCTCACTCGCTAGTGAAGTGATTAATGTTTTAATCTCCTTTGCAATTGCTTGTAGTAGTAAAGTTGGTGACATTTTGCTGAGACTGGTCGTTCTGTAGTTGTAATGATGTGATGTTCAATACTTTTATTTATTTTAGACTCCGTATTTGTAGTAACTCTGGGTAATCTTTCAACACTAAATCGAACTTTTACAACTTTTACAACGAAAATTACAACGAATGGGCAATCCTGTCTGTATACAGTTAGCTGTGATTCTGGATCAGTCAGCGATTTATTTTTACAATCCAAAAAGAGTCCTGCCTAATGCTAGGTAGCTTAATGTCTTTAAAATGGGAGCATATATCATAGGATTTTCCGAATTACTTAGCAATTACAGCAATCTCTCAATATGCTTAATGAGAAAAATAACAAATCTCCAGGGTAAGCTACAGGGGTTCTTTTCAATGGCGAAGGTAAAATAGCTATTATTCTACAATTCTACAGATACAAAAGTACATGCGCAGTCTTACCGAAATTGTTCACTACTAGAAAATCGGTTCCTGGTTGAACTTGACCGTTTCCAGTTGAACTTGAGATATCCGGTTCCACTTCCATCATCCGGTTCCGATTTGTTCCTCAGAAATTGTAATTATTCATTCTTGGGAAATTTAAATTATTTATTTTTCATGCATAAATAATTGGAATTTATTAATAACTAGTTTAACAGAAAATTTTAAATTATAAGTATTTATATTAGTTTATCAAAATATTCTTTTTTTAACAACTAGATTAACAAAACATTTTAAATTATAAGTATTTATATTAAATCGTCATATTAATTTTAATTTTAATAACTTTAATTGTGTTCCTACTAATAATATATTCAACTTATGAGCACAATTAATAAATTCCCTTTATTTCTGTATCATAGGCAATAAATGTTCGACAATGACATCATTATAATGTAAATCATCTCCAAATGGTTGAATAATTTCTTTCATGGTATAGTTTCGACATCGTAATAACAGATAATAGAGACAAAATTGACCACACACACTACTAGAAGACGATTGTAACAATGCATCATTATATTTCCAAATCCGAGTATACTTTTTTTAATTGATTAAATCCATGTCGTATTGGTGTTCTTCGTTCTCTAGATGTAGATACATGTACGATAATACAAAATGGGTAAGTGGTAAGTGAATGTCCATTAAATAATCGACTGGGCTCGTGTCGCGAAACACCTTTTTGGCGAACTTTTCCGACTGCAACACTGCATCGAGTTCCAAGGTATTCATGCCCCAAAATCGAAATTCTCGAGTTATCTATGTTTATTATATTGTCGAATTCAAAGTAAGCTATTATGTTGACAGTTCGTATACGTGGGACAGCGAATTTTATTTCTAGACGTAGCGAACCGTGTTGGACTAAGTCGAATGAGTTCCCGCTTATTCTTCGTCTATTGTTCAATTATAGAATGTAGTTATCGTTATTATTAGTCTGTTTATAAACTTTACAAGTCCTCTGTATGGATACGTCAATTATATTAAAGCACGATATTTTAGTCAAACACTTTTACAATGGAGCATCAAAATTACAATTCGGTAGAATAAAATTTACATTCCTAGTCTCAATCTCGGAATACCAACTATACCAATATCTTCATTCTCTCAATTCTCATGTCCGCCCATGATACAATTACTAAAAATCTCCAAATATTGTAAATAACATCGTTATATAGCTACTACCCTATTTCCCATCATTCTGCCATCAATATTCTATCTCTACATTGTACAGTAAATATCTGGAATTCTCCCTTCTAGAATTTTCACCACCATTACCAATTAAATTTGGTCACTGCAGTAATATCTAAATATTTCAGACTAAAAGTATTGAATCGCTTCTTTGTGAACTTTCCCTTTGTAAAGTGATTAAGCACATTCATAATTCTGTAAGATCCATGAAACTTTCAGTAACTTTGCGAACTATGTTTCAGTTTTCTTAGAACTGTTGCTCCTCGTATATAATCTGATTTAAGTGTTCATCTGCTTCGAAGCTTGTGTTTCTGCTCTGCAGACACTTTCTGTTTCTGTTTTGTTGTATTCTGAGAATAAATGAGAAACTAACCTCAAGATCTAAAATATAATTTTATTCAAATACTGCGCAATAATGCCAAATTCATGAATTATTTATTTGAGTATTAAGGTAAGTTTGCCAACTATGGTTCAATCTTTCACACAATAATGTTTAAAATCTGGTTTAAGTGTTTATCTGTGTTGAATTAATTTTTTAAGCAATGCACAATTGTATCAGTATTGCAGTGCTTGTTTTTCTGTACGTTAAAATTTAAGTAGCAACAGTGACTACGCGTTTCAAGTCGTACTTTCCTGGTCATGGGTTATACAGGCAATTTAGCATACCTATTATTTTAAAAACCCGCATTTTAAACCAGGTACGCGAATCGGTGGAAGTTGGAGAAGTAGTTTCGGTTAGGGTTAAGACAAAGTAAAATTATTCTGGTTACCGATTTGAAACTGGTTTGCATATTTGGCGTCATAGGGTAGAGATTTTCGTCATATTACTGAAGATGAGACCACACATAGTATAGCAAAAAGTGTAAAATTTAACCTAAAACGGATGAAAAATAATCGTAATAACGATGAAAGGCATTGAAATTCTGAACACTTTTACATTAATTCGTTCCTAGTTGGAGCTTTGAATTCGTAAGTTCAGTTCTGGGTTGCTTGTCGCTGCTAAAATCGGTCAGTTTATTCCGGTTTTAGGTTAACAGTTCGGTTCAAGGACCTGTTTCAAAGTCGATACTTGAATTTTTGTTACATTCGATTTTTACCTGGTTACATATACAGTATAGTAACCCCTCGTTATATATAGGGAAAGACTATGCAATTTCGGAGTTATGCGAGGAAGCTATTTCTACCATTCTCCTCTTATATGAGAGAAAATTTCGCAGTTATGGGAGGTTATGTGTGAGCCATTTGCCATTTACTGCAAGAACGTTGTGTGGTTGAGATATTTCTGAACGTTCAACTCACTCTTGCTGTGTTTGATGACCCTGACAACATTCGACCTCATCCATGTAACCCTGCCAAACCCCTTTAATATGTTGTATACGTTAGCGTTATAATATTTATATTTCACTGTGGTAATGTATTTGAGTCTTTTTTGGTATATAATGGTGTCTAAAGGGGATTGTAGGTTGTTGTTAGAACGTATCCATATCTTCCCATTGAAATAAGTATTCACACTATTCAAGGTTATCTCGGAAAGCATCGCTCGCATATAACGAGTGAGACCAGTGTATATATATGTTAGTCTCTTGGGGCAAAATATTAAATATCACTGGAAAACATTCTTTCCGCAGTTACATTTTGAGATTTCTCCAGTGAGATGAACGTTTATTCATATATGTACCATTTCGTGGGATTAATTTCCAAAAAATCCGCCCTTGTAGCCTGTCTGATGCACAAACGAAAGTTTAATAGCATTGTAGAGTCTTACAAAATTCGTAATTTGTGACCTCTCACGCGAGATAAAATATATCACGTAGTCGCAGGAATGATTTTATCGCTAAATTATTCGCTGGTTTTATTATTCCATATTACTTTCTGTTATGATGCTTAGTTTACCTATAATATGTGCTATAAATGTTTGATATTTTAAAAATTATTATTCTAGGCGTAAGATACTATCACGTCGAAGATAGGGTTCATAATTTTCTATCTAATAATAAGTGAATCCGATTCCGTGTTTTACAAATGGAAACAATTGGTATCCGTGCCCAAACCGCATTATGTGATTCCGCGTTAAATCGTTTAGTTATAACATTGAAAACGTTAACGAAAAAAAAATATAAAGTAATATGAATATAACAATATGAAACTACTCACAGGATCTAAAATTGTTCATCTGTTTCTTTGTGATCTTAAAATGATTGAGAAACCAACCTAAGATCAAGAAGATCTAAAATACATTGAAATGAATTTATTCTGTATTCCTGCATTTTTAATAACAGCGAGTGAACCTCCTCTTGTTTCACATTGTATTCTTGCATCTACTTGCTTGTCTTGTAGTGAGCTCGTTACAACGATATGACGACAACCATTCAAATCATATTCATACTTGAGTCGGCTTAAATAAAACATCATATTCATATAAAAGTTGTGACCTTGTGTATCGGCGAGTTTTGTTAAACCACCGCGTAACACTAGCTGACATGCATCGATTATGTTATTGAGGATTTTTTAAATGTAGATTGCTGCCCACTCTACTGTCTGGAAGATCATGACAATAGAAATCATGAAACCTTCCTGGGGACCGTTTGTGTAGAGAAGTTCGCCTACAGGTGATGGATGTTTAGTTGCAACTATTGTGCATGACTTCATTGGCATGAACAATTTAGCGATAAACTCATTCCTGCGACTACGTGATATATTATATCTCACGTGAGAGGTCACAAATTACGAATTTTGTAAGACTATACCACAGAACAGTTATGAGTAGCCAGAAATTTGAAACAGTTCTCGAACTTGCCGAAGTGGCTAATAGAGTTTCAAAACGTTTAAAACAAATGAATTTGATGGACTCTTAAAGGAGTTTCCGCAGTTATTGTATCGTACCAACGTACCAAAGGATAAAACATGGAATCGAGCATCACATCGTCAAAACTAGTAATAGGCTAGTATTTGCAAAATCCAGACGTTTGTCGTCGAAATGCAAAGCATTGAAAATTGAGTTGGAACAACTTTTGGATCAAGTAAAATAAGTAATTGCAGTTGGTTTACTCCCATACATATGGTGCCTAACAAAGATAATAGTTGGCGCTTAATTGGTGACTTTTGCTCATTAAATGCTGAAACTGAATTACCAAAGTATCCTCTACCTTTTCTTACGGATTTTGTTAATACAATCGAAAAGGCCACAATTTTTTCTAAGATTGATTTGCAATCAGCATACTTTCAGGTACGAATATCCAAGGAATCGATACCAAAAACAGCTGTAGTAACTCCGTTGGGACTATTTGAATTCCATTATGTGGCTCGTGGTTTGAGGAATGCAGCGCAAAATTTTCAATATTTCATAGATACAGTGACACGTGGATTAGATTGCACTTTTGCATATATCGACGACATACTTGTCTCGTCAAAAAGTCCAGAGGAGCATGAGAAGCACCTTCGACAATTGTTTTAACGTTTAGACGATTACGCTTTGACAATTAACTACCAAAAGTGTGTATTTGGACAATCTCAATTAGATTTTCTGGGTCATTGCGTAGCAGCAGGAATTATAAAACCGTTACCAAATAAGGTAGAGGGCATCCGGAATTTTCCGAAACCGATGACTTATAGAAAGCTTCGCCGATTTTTTGACTGTATCAAGTTCTACAGACGGCTCCTTCAGAACATTGCAAGCACTTTGCAGCCATTGTACGCAGAATTCGCTCCGTATATCTAGTGACGCTAGTAAGGATTGCGCAGGAGGAGACTTGAACAAGAACAGGACGGACATTAGTGTCCGATCGCTTTCTATTCACGTACTTTCAATTCGATTCGATGCAATTCGAAATATAGTACTTTTGATAGAGAGTTGACAGCTTTGTTTTTATCATTGAAGTATTTCAGAGTATACGTTGGAGGTAGTAACAACCTTACTTTGCTAACTAACCATAAACCGTTGTCAGGAAAATTAAACGCGCCCAGAGAAAGTCATACACCTAGGCAAGCTCGCCAGATTGATTTATCAGACAATTCGCTCCTGAGATAGTATATCGCACGAGATGCTAACATTGTAGCAGACGCGCTATCTAGAGTAACTGAAAATATTGGTTCATCTGAGCAGAAATTGGACACTGAGGAAAGGGATGATGAGTCAACCTCATGGAGCAATAGTTGCGAATATATTTTCACGTTTACACATGCCAGATACGTTATCACTTGATGACATAGCGCAGAAACAGTCGGATGATGAGGAATTGCAAATGCTTAGAGAACAGAATTCTTCTTCAGTAATTGAGGATGTATTGTTTGCGTCTTACAAAACAATAATGTGCGACGTATCACTTGGATATCCAAGGCCAATCATACCGCAAGTGCAACGAGAGATGATTTTTAAATCAGTCCATTCGTTAAATCATCCAGGAGTAAATAGGACCACTAAAATGCTATGCCAACGATACATTTGGTCAGGCATTAAAGCAGATTCATCTTTCTGGGCATCTTGCTGCATAACTTGCCAAAAATCTAAAATTCAGAGGCATAATAAGGCCCCTTTGCAAGCTCGATTTGAAACAATTCATGCTGACATTGTAGGACCTTTGCCGCCTAGCAACGGGCACAGATATTAGATGACAGCAATTTGCAGATTTCCGGTAGCAATACCCATTGATAAAATTCCAGCAGAGACTGTGGTAAACGCTTTCATGATGCATTTTGTTTCGATATTCGGGTGTCCAGTGCAAGTATTCACTGATAATGGTGCATTTATTTCGCATTTATGGAAATATCTAATGAAATACCTAGGAACCCGTCATACACTAATCACTGCTTATAATCCACAAGCAAATGTGATGGTTGAACGTTTCCACAGGCAATTGAAATGTTCTTTGAGGGCTCAAGAAAATAACACAGATTGTAGTTGGTCACCTTTGGTCCTTTCGAAATGGCCTTCGGAGGAGCACTATGAATTCCTGGTGATTTTGTTGATTATTTTAATGATATTGATTCGGATGAAAATCTCATTGACCAAGGACATTTTATGAATCAATTGTGGAGGTTTGTAAGAACTTTAAGACTAACTCCGCTACGACCATTAGAGAAGGAGAGATTTTATTTGCATAAGGAGCTTGAGACATGCACACATGTATTTGTTAGAGATGAGGCACACGAACATGCTCTACAAAGAGCCTACAAAGGACCTTTTAAGGTTATTTCACGTTATCCGAATTACTTTGTAATTGAGAAACTAGGACAACCATATAAAGTGTCTGATCGTTTAAAAGCCGTAAAACCTCTCAATTTTGCTGAAGAAATAACACCGCCTACTTCTCTATTTTTAGACGAGAAATCGAGGAGCAATTCGCGGAAATCGACACAAGAAAACATTGAGAAAACGCCCGCATCCGTGAGAGAATAGTTTCACGGTTTGATAAGGCTAATAATTCAACAGACGGAAGAGCGGAAGATTATCGAAGATTCTAAGCCGCTTTCTACATTCGATTTATTAAGCGATAGTATAACCATAGAAATGAAGGTCGGGGTACTCAATTGTTTGTTCATTGTTTTTTTTTCAAGTCGGACTATTGCAAACTTAGGGATCAACATTACAGCTACAGTCTGTACTCCTGGAACCTACAAGGCTCAGTACGTTGTTGCTACACCTAAGACATGTATTAAACATAAGTTGTTTAAAACTCTTGTGAGGTTGAAGTCTTTGACACTTTGTCTACCTAAATTGCTTTTGATGTGTATATATGTGAGATAAACGACACAGTATGGAATACCTGGTTCTATTTTTTAGAGCGAAAACTCAGTCTCAAACGACTATTGTTGGAACTTTTCTACCGACTCATATGTGTTACGATTGGATGGCTTATCATGACGCACCTGAAATTGGTAATGTCTAACCTTACCGTAAAAATATTTGGATGACTAAAAACAAGGTCACATACACTTATCAATGGCTAACAAGAACCTCTGGAAAAATTCAAAACTCCGTTCTTACAAAAACAACGCTAGTTTATGACACAGTTTGTAGAACGATTCAAAGTCCACTAGTTGATACTTCTGTGTGTCATTATAGAAGCGGACACTGCATTACTGGTCATAAGAATAGTATGGCAACCCACAAAGGTTACTGAATGACCAGAAATGAAATCTCTTGGAAAACATAAAGGACTGACATATTACAACCAGGAAGACAAAATGTATCGTTTTGAAATTCCCGATTTTGGATTTTCCATTCATCCCTTTACTATATGTACATCTACTGTTTCCGCTTGTTATCACACATTAGAATTGTTGTTCCTTATACTTTTGCTTTTAAAGCTTCTTCAAGTGGTAATACGGAATCGGAATCTGTGAAATTAACGTCTTTACAATTTTTACAAGAAACACAGGACAGAAATAGTGAGGCAATAATGGAGATTTATTCATACAAACATTACGTTGAATGCAAATTGTCAAATGTGTGTAATCGACTTGCCAAAATCTTGAGTAGCCAATACCCTGGGGAAATATTATCTGAACCCATTGGCACAGACAAAGCTGCCACTACAATTGGGGATGTAATAGTTGAACTCCCTTGTTTCATAGACACTGTCATGGTACTACCTTATTTGAGATACAGAAGTTGTTATTATGCTATCCGAACCCTTGCTATTTATGCCAAAGGTACTAAAGATGAGACTATGCTTCAACTACACCCTGATGGACATTTCTACCCCAATGTTTCTTTCTTTGAGAAGTATACTACTGATCGTACTTTTACTTTTCTTATAAATGGTACATACTACCTATACGTAAATTACCTGATATTACTAAGATTGTCACATCCTTTCATGTGTACAATTACACTGAAAAACCCTTAGATCTTATTGACCTATACAATAGGTTATCTAGTCCTAAGACTAGTAACCAAGATGTGAATTCTATTCTTCGTCAAATTAACGAATTTCAACGTATTGCACAAGATATATATGACATGGTTACATGAACCGATAACGACTACCACAATTCTTACAATGCTTGTATTACAGACGCAACCTTTCTTCATGTTGCAAAATCCACATTTCTTATTGCATTAAGTTCCATCACAAATCCTCTCTTTAGTGGACATGTTCGTTCTATTCTGTTTCACCTTACCACGGGGCCTTTCCATAACCATATATGCTATACATGGTTACATGGAATATTAGAAACCATCACGTACTTATACAGGAGATCACTACTGCTTATAGAAATAGGCGTATTGTACGTAGCGAGGAGATAGAGATGGAATATGTTCCTGAGGAGGAAAACTTAACAAGTAATGTCGAGAATGGGGGTCCTGAAGAGGAAGGCGATAAAGCCCTGTACCCCGCCACAGATACCAGTAGTATGTAGTACAAGATAGATTACTTAGAGACGGAGGAATATTGTCGTTTTATTGGATCGCTTGGATTGCTGAGGAAATCGTATTTTATCTGCTCTATTCGAATATCGCCCTATTTATCCGCAGTGCTATTTCACGTTATTGTGCATGCCCTTTTTCATGTATGTCATTTACCACGTGTGAATTAATCAAATTTCAGTACTGTGGTTTTTCACATCGTTATGTTATATGGAGTAGAATATATAGGGTACAAGGTACATTCCATAACCTGATATTCAATCATTTGAGAATATATAAAGTTTGAAGGTCATTTCCTAAATATGATATCTAGATATGGGAGAATAAATGAAGCTTAAAGGTCATTTCCTAAATATGATATCTAGCTATGGGAGAACATGCAACTTTCAAATTCCTTTTTCCTAAACATGAGATATGTATAGTGATAAGCCAATTAACACGGCACGGAGGGAAAAATACTGGTAGAGAAGTGTAGTGTGAAATATACTGGATAAAACAATTCTAATAATACGATTGTGATTTTATGCTTGCTGGTTAGTTTGTAGAAGGGATGGCCAATACGTCGATTGCGATCGACCGGTCGAAGGTAGCGGTGGTAGATCGTATGGCATTGAAGGAAAAAAAATATCATTGAACACAAAAGAAGTGTGAAAATGATTTACAATGGTTCAAAATATGTTCAAATATATTCAAATAATCAATTAAATATGTGGTTTCTACTTCGCGGAGTTTCACCTATCGCGGGAGGCTCTCGAACGCTCTAACCGCGATAGGTGAGGGATTACTGTATACCTAAAAAAGAGGAATCATTTAACCACTGAATTACGTTTGTTGTTACGCGACTTTCCGAGTATCGGACGAAGATTGCGAAGTTCCTCCTCCATCAGGAGTGTATTTGTAGCAGTTCAAACGACAGAGTACGAAATAGACTAACGATAACTCTCACCATAAACCTGATCCGCAACAATGTTATAATTCACTAAAAGATTATAACACTGTAAAAAAGTGGAGGTTGATAGCATTCAAACTGATATCCTGTCGCCAGCAGTAAATTATCCTTAACCCGGCCAAATCATGTTCAGAGGCACAACAATATTTTATATTGTGACGTCATAAAGTATATTTTAACCTTAGCAAATTCGACAACACGAAGGAAAAATTTTCTCTTTCTTCAAAATTAATCAAGAAAGAGTGCTCTGGGGACATGATGAGGACCCATATTTAGAAAAAGTTGACCATGACACTTCAGTGTCGGCATCAGAGCCCCGTGCAAATTTTCATAGCACGGAGTCAAGAAGAGCACACGAACATACAACTGTACACAGTTCCTTCTTTATTTATAAGGCAACACAAATTTCAACGGCGACGTTATGCTCTATTTCTACATCTCAAACGAATGATTTGAGTCATTTCCCGATGAACAGTTCAAAAGTTACTTAATTCTTTTCACTTTGATTATGTTAATGAATAATTTCGGCGCCATGTTTATCTCTTTTCGAAATAACATCTCTTTCTATTTGAAAAGAAGAATAGGTACCTTCCGGCTCGCAAAAGCGACTTGTAAAAGCTTTTATCAAGCAAAGAAGGAACAAAACAGATAAACCATAATAGTGTGGCTGGTTCACGCAAACTGGCGCCAAGTATGTTAATGTTAACGTCGAAAGAAAACAAAGGCTATTGCAATGAAACAGAAATGAGAATATAATTATTCTTTATAGAGAGAAGGATTTCTACGTGGAAAGAATACTTCCGCGTGGTGTCACCAAGAGTTTAGACTTGAGTAAATCAAGTACCACATACAGTGGATCCATGCGAGCGATCTCAAAAGCGAATGTGAGTATTTTGATGAATACATTTTTTTTTAATTGTAACGTCCCAATTGTAATTTTTAATTGTAATTGTCCCAAAATCAGAGGATAGAAGTAAATCGACTAAACTTTAGACTATGATGCTAACAGAATTGTGATTCTCTTTCAAAGTTGAATGGAAACAAGGTTAGGCATTGTAAGAAGCAAGTGTATATAAATGGTATATATAAAATATATTTACGAGAATCGTTTGTTCCATCAACATCAACATACTAGATGCTACATATGACATGAAATTCAAATCCTTTAAATTCTGATTTAGTCGTTGCATGAACATGCTTAAAGTTTCTAAATCTAGATTTCAAATAACATTGCAGGACTTATGGTGGTAAGGTATTCGACCTTACACCGGTTAGTCGATATTTTTTGCACTTCGTCCTCCATTCCTTTAGTTTCACCTTGGCTTGAGATATGTAGTATAAGGAATGTTTCTAGAACGTTGAGACGAATAATTGAAAGTCTGTTTGGCAGCACCACAGCGAATTTCGTCGATATAGTTATCCAATTCGAACTAGGTATATATGAATATCATGACTTGTGAATATTGTGCTGAATGGCCTGTTTGTAAATGGCTACCTTATCAGATTCACGTTACCATTCGAATGTAAGGAAATATGAATAATATGATACAGATCAGGATAGCCAAACTACAGGCCCGCAGAATAATGAAGCTGTACCGAGACTAAGACACGTTTTTCAGTAAGTTGAACAACCCTAATGTGGATTTTGTATATTCGTAGAGATTATTATACTAAACCGTCATCTGTAACATCTTCAGTTCACTTCGTTGTTTATTACCCTATCGCGTATTATTTTCTCTTGATATCGTTTATAACTGCAAACATTGTTCTTTTCCATGTGACATGATAATAATCTCCGTTATGCCAAGTGTCAACTTTGCCAAAAATTCGAAATTTATAATAAAATATATAAAATGTATGTACAGTTGTGTGGAATTTTTACAATGTAATTCTAAATCTGAATCAAGTACTTTGCCTAATTATTAGTTGCAGGTTGCACAGGATGTTTGCACTAAAATATACGAAATTACAAACTGCAGTGACATTATTAATAGTAAATGCTGCATTAATCAGGGACCAGAAGACTAGTACATGCAAAGAGAATAGTCATTATCATCACGCACCAGAGAGTTTTCCATGCTAGTGAAAAGAAACCCGGGAAGAACAGTGAGATAATAAAAAATCTCTTTTTTCCGTTTCCCGCAGTCTTACTTCTTTGTTATAATTCGCCGCGTTATCCGAAGAAATATCATTTACATTGCGACTATAGACAGATTAGATAGACGAGCTCAGTTAGAAATAAAGAACGAAAATAATCAAGAAATAGAATTGATTGCTTGCTTGCGTATTGCGAGTGAAAAATATTATGATATTTTCAATTTCACATATAATATAGAGAATTTGAATGACCTAACGGACTTAACTACTTTTATGACCAGTGATTCGTTCTTATTTGTGCTTTCGATAGAGCGAGTGGCATGGATGGAAAGGTGTTATAGTTGAGATGAGAAAATGGTTTAGTAAAATGTGAGGCTAACGGACAGGATACCCAGTATTTAAGGATTTCTGATGTCGCCAGTGAAAAACAGCAGTGCATATAGAACTGAATAGAGATTATAATTGTACGTGAATTATATTGTTTAGATATATAAGAATATGCTTTATATTCGGAAGTGAACTGAATTCTCAATCCCGCCAGTGTACTACGATAACTCTTTGAACAATGGCATAACAATTCTAATTACAGCCTATGACTGACTAAATATTAATGAGCAAAATAAGCGGAAAGTATGGAAGACAACGATCATAGTGTGGAATTCATATTCTCTATATAGGCTCCACTTCTACTTCATTCTTAATAACTTTCATGTGTTTACTGCGACTCAACTCTACGTCTGCTGTTGAGAGGCCACTTAGGGAAGGGTGTAAGTTATTCGAGGCGTTTTTCCTTGAGCTAGTTTGTATGTCAGTTGCAAAGGCAAAAGTGTAATAGAGTCACTCGATAGAAAATACCTGAAGATATTTCAATGGTGTTTTAATTGTTTTCTTTTCTCAAAAAAGAATATATCTCTAAGTAGACACTTCAAAGAAGACCTCAACCACCCTCCTTAAAATAGAAAGAACCTATAAGCCTGTTGCTACTTCATTAAAGCATCTTTTAATACCAAAATTGGAATCGCTTGATATTTAGTTCGTAAGCATGAGCTGTACATGGGGGCCAGCAATCAATGCTGGACACTCAACGATTGGTCGACATTTTGCTGGGAGTGTTGGATCGTCCATATCGCCTTTGACACCATCTAGATCTGGTGAGCTTCCTTTCTTCAATATTGCTAAACTAATGACTTTTTAATTCAAATCGCGTTACACACGATCCGCGAGCAGGTAACGCCATTTTGTATACATACCTTGTTGTTCAAAAAAAGGTGTGTCTGTGGCTCAATGTAGTAAATACTACATTCGCAGAGAATGCAGTAAAACTAGATTACTTTGTACCAGAAATTAGCATATTTTAAATATAGTTCCAATTCTGTATTGGGCGAACGTTATAGTTCGATCCAGTGAGACTAAATCGAATGAAGTTTTTATCATAATGTAAGGGAATAGAAACATTGACTCCACCAACCACCCACTGCGTTTTAAGCGAATAGCTTTGTGAGTATCGAGGCTGATTGTTTTGGTCGTCGGAACTTTTCAATTCAGTTGAATACCGATACAAGTCAATTATCAATATGGCTCCTTGCGTATAGTTTATAAATGCAGAAAATCAGTAAGGAAATCTCGGTGTTTATAGCCAACGTTTTTTCGGTCATCTCCCTCTGTTGCTTTCTTACAGCAATGAATGACTCTCGGGTAGAAGCTAAAGGAATATTGGGTTTGTTCATTAGCGAGATTATATACTACAATCTCCTTGTTGTAATTGTGAGAATAGCTGGAGATGTCGTATGATTTTCTTCGTTAAGCGTTATCAAATATGAATTTCAAATATACTATATACTCTTACGTTGTACGTGAAAATAATACCGCGTTAGGATCTGCTCGTGTCTCATATCGTTCATTGTGTTATTTGTTAAACGCTGCTGTCGTAAGGCACAAATATACATATAATTCTACACAACATACTTCACCAGAAGAGAGATTTTATATGTTTTCACATTACCTAGATTACTTACTTAAAAGTGAGAAGATCACACTATGTCCGTTGCTAAATGTTTCAATCAAAGATTCTTTGATTATTAGATTGTTATATACTCTAATATAAAATAATTACCGGTTGCTTGATACATACAATAATATTGATAATTTAGAATCACAAGTTACCTTTAAGTAATTAGATCTGTTGTTCTGTCCCAGGTGACAAGAGCGGTACTAATCGTTTATTGAATAATTAACGTTGCCCGTTTGATAATTAAGAAATGTTTTAAATGATATAGGAATTTTGTTCGTGTGGCAGAGTGAATTGATTAAATCGAATTCTATCAAAACTTCAGTCATTTAAAATGTTGGTTGTGAACATTACAATACTTTGGTTGCCTTTTGGTTCTATAATGGTTTTCCTCTCTCAAAAGGAATCGACTTGAAAACATACAATTGTGTTACAACTTTCAGCAACAATTTAACAGTTAAAAACAAGCTATTAGATTCCATAATGAACCTCTGTATGTAGAACAAAGTTGGCATATAAGAGAGATGCTTACTGCCGAAATCACACAGCGAAGTAACAAGAGAACGAATAAAATACTGAATAATATTTTATCTAATTTCAATAAATTTCATATCGTATTTTAGTTATCAAATATTCTTTATCTTTTCATTTCAATGTAATTTTTAAAGTAAAAAATTGCACCATCCTGCTTGGCTGCCTAATATACTGAAATTATTTTATCAATTACCAAATGATAGAGGACATTTAACGAATAGCGATTTCGGTATTATGGTCTGAGATACACTTTGTCAAACCTTTTTCCCTAATAATATATACTTTTAATTCGTTCGTAGAACAACGTTCCAGAATAAAGGAGATTATATAGGGATGGATGTCTTAGGCACCTTGTACGATTCAGTTTTAGTTGTCTCGAACATTCACCTCACAGAGAGATGGTTTACTGTATCTATTTCCTAAGGAACAATGCTTGTCCCCAAATGATACTTCAACAGCCTTAACGATCTCACCATAGATTCGAAACAATTAAAAATAAAGACTGCCAAGTGGCTGGCCTGTGTTTCAAAACCTTGGGCAAATACAAATGAAGGTATCTCATTGTTAGGAGTGTAACTGTAACACCGGAATTGTTCGTTGCGTTCTCTTTTACTATGGTTCAAGCTCGTGCTTATTATAAAATAAGCAAAAAAATGTAGACCCAGTAAATAACCGAATGAATTTATTAAACTACATTCATTAAACACTGACTACTGATGAATATACATTGGGGACCTAACAAGTCGAGCCTTATTTTCACACCTATAATTTGACGTCAAATGGCACCTTGCTGATTCTTTCAGTTTTGAAATGGCCGCTGGCTGATGGCAAAACGAAATAATATCAATACAAAAGACCTTAAAGAGAAAGAAACCTAAGTAAACGTGACCTCATTTTCATGGGAACTGACCCGAATGTCGCATAATTATGTTTAATTTAAAAAAAATAAAAACCTGAGTGATATAACCTTTCATATGTTGCAGGCTTCCCATAATAAATTCAGAAGCACAAAAACCTAAGTATGGTGTTCATTCTGTTCAATATTCTTGTATTCACGCCCGATAGAAAGTATTGTAAGATAGAGATGCTAACGACATACATACCAATTTGATATTTGGAAAAGCCATTCGTGTCTGAATAAACTGTTTTTCTTGTTATTCTTGAAAGCTACAACCACGCAGTGGCGCGTTTTGATTGTCAGTAGATTGTCGTTTTAAGAATGAATTGAATTTCACTCGTAGTGTCGATTCTACTTTAGCTTCAGTCGATTTCGTCATCTGATATATATATATATATATATATAATATGTATATATCAGATATATTTTATATATAATATATATGTATGTATATATATACACAGTATATATCTTGGAATTGTAGAGTACTAGATGTTCTCTGCTATACAAAACGTAAGAGGTAATTTGTATGATGAATATATAGAAGACGAAATCTATCTGTGCACAGACGATACGCGTAATAAGCATGACCGCAGCGGGTAAAAACTACTTTTAGAGCTACTGCTTAGAGATACAATCTAAATTGCACTAAATAGTCAAATTATGCACAATGGCTTTCTATTTCTAGTATAGTGAAAGGGCATACATAGGATTTTATATTCAATATCCCTCTCAGGTTAGGACTTTCACAACATCATTTAATCGTAAGCTAAAATAACATGAATATACAAACAATGTGTTCGCTGTTTAAGGGCGTCATGTTATCACCAGGTCCAATAGGCAAGATGTGAATGAATAGAAGTTATTAAAACAACTGCTAAGCATACATAAATCTGTGTATACCAAATCCAGTATATATTAAGCCTATATATTTCCGTTATGAAAGTTATTACACGAGATAATTCAAGAAATCATCGTTTGGATTGGATTTGTTTGACCACTACAAAACAAATGAGTTGCGCGATTGATATACGTTGGGTTTCTCATTTTATTTAAGCAATCTGGAACGTCGGAGATGAGGGCAATGTAGAATACGTTCGCATAATTCAATTTGCATTTGAATACCTGGTCGGTTGGTGAATATGTACAACATTAGTGAAGATGAAAATCTCCGACATTTCTCAGTACTGCAAAGTATGCATTTCATTTGCAAATTCACTCGCACGTGTGGAATAATGAATTTAAATACTGTCACTTGTAAGGGGGGCAACAGAAAATCAGGTCGAGTAGAACCATTGGAATATTGAAGGGTTTTGAAGCAATATAGACATCTTTATTGATCGTTTACCATTTAAGATTTCCTTGTTTTTTATCCTTATGAAGTGACAATAAAATTCGATACTTTGAAAACTTTCAATAATTCGAAACACGATTGTGAAAGTACGATTTTTTATCCCATTTTTTTATTTGTTGACTATCACGTAAAAGTAAAATGGCGAACGAATGCCGTGTTTCGTAATGATAAAAAGCTACTTTACCATACGAATGAAAGGTATATCAATTAAATTGCGGTTAATTACTCGCATGATGCAATTTAATTCACTTGATATTTTATAGTGCCTAATCATGAGATTGATCGGTCGATGGAGTTTCAAGTTTTGGATGTACTACGAATATCTGTGAATGTACGATTTACCGACAATATTCGAGTCTATATAGTATCCCAATCAACCCTGGTCTATTCGTCATATTTGTAAACTGCATCAACTTGTTAAAAGTATTGCTGTTTAGTATGAACTAGAGTCAATTGAGTTTTACTTTTCAGACTTGCATGCACATCGTCGAGTCATTTAAAACAACATTATTATTTAATTATTATTGAACTTCATAGATTCATTAGTAGGTATCATTGTACACTTATGTTGTGTCCTCAGTCATTTCTTTTCATTAACATACATATTTTATGTATAATTTCTCGATTGGTACTTGTGGATAGCTGTGTGTTACCAAACTTTTAAATTCCGTATTGAGTATCGTGGTTATTCCTGTATAATTTTTGGTCGGCCATAAGACGCGCCCGATATATAAACTTTCATATTTGAAATTATATATTAGCCCAATGTGTAGGTCCAATTCCTAATATTTTGTATTGAACATACTAAGTATTCTAATTTGCACATTGGGCCTATTATATAAACGTTTCGGCACGCTCGATATCATAATGCCAACAACTTATCGGAAGTTCATCAGCTGCTGCTTTTTGGGGTTGAAAAGGCTATGGATGATATTCTTTTTAACCTGTAACGCTAATTGACAATATTGTAAAGTCGTAGAACTAATTGAAAGGGTTAACCGGATAGCTTGTTTTGCTTCAGCTTCATGGTTCTTGCCAAATCCACTACTCGATCGTAACGACACGGGGATGTTAACAGCAATGATTCTTCTTATCATGTAGTAAGTGAATGGTGGAATACAAAACGAGTACCCAATTCAGTTGACCGAGTTTGTTGCTCTTTTGTGAAAACGTCACGCAATAGAGCAGCTGACGGGGTAATTTATAATTTCCAGTAG
This sequence comes from Halocynthia roretzi, assembly GCA_013436055.1. NCBI lineage: Eukaryota > Metazoa > Chordata > Ascidiacea > Stolidobranchia > Pyuridae > Halocynthia > Halocynthia roretzi. Next base: position 34,115 of record QRAM01000558.1, on the reverse strand, counting down.
ACAGAAAGTTAGTAGTCAGCTTGTTTTGTTTGATATCGTTTTTATTTTGCATACCAGTATACCGTAATTTCACATCTTAAACCTGATATCTTTCCATGTTCGTACAGGTCACGGTGGAATAAATCAACTTGGTGGAGTGTACGTCAACGGCAGACCATTACCCGATCCAGTACGACAAACTATCGTGGACTTGGCACATCAGGGAGTGCGACCTTGTGACATAGCTCGACAACTGCGAGTGTCTCATGGGTGTGTGAGCAAAATTCTGGCAAGGTATAGTAATTGTACTTCAAACCTATGACAACAATGAATTTATGCCACCATAAAATAAATTTCAGAGTAGCTCATACCAGAAACTGGCATAAAGAATTGGATACTTTTGCCGATTACAACATTAGATTATTGGTCGTTATCGTATACCGGATATAAATTTCTTTCAAATTTTACACAGCGATATGTTAATTTCATCAGAGGGCGAGACCCTGTAGTCTTGCTACAGATTGGGTTTCCGGTATGCTTTTTCAAGATAAATGTTGTCAGTTATTAAATTATGAGCAGCATCCAATGATTAGTTACATTAAGTTACATTTGTTGCAATAGAGGAATTATTTTATTTGATGAAATTCATGTCTGGTGGTAGTCGTAGTGTCAAATTAGAGTTGTTTTTGCATATCGACTATCATTTGTTCCCTCGTTATGCTGCTAGTTATTGAGAAATTACAATATTTGCTATTGGCTAATCGTAAGTATATAGTAGTTCAACTTCTTCTTAAATATATTTTATCGTTGCTAGAAATATTACTAGTCCTACAAGGTTTGTTTTCAATTAAAGTCGCAGTTTGCAGGAACATACCTGCGACGTCAAATGAGATATCTATTCCTGTGCATACAGATATTATGAAACCGGTAGTATCAAGCCTGGTGTAATAGGTGGAAGTAAACCTAAAGTGGCAACACCCAGAGTCGTGGAGAAGATATGTGAATATAAAAGACAAAACCCAACGATGTTTGCTTGGGAAATTAGAGACCGACTTTTGGTTGAATGCATATGCGACACCGAAAATGTTCCAAGTGTTAGTTCCATAAACAGGTGAGGAAAAAAACACGCACCACATCGTTTTAATAAGCCAATATATATATCAACGAGAATGAACAGAAATGAATAGACGGATGTCGTGTCACAAGGTTTAAGATTTTTCAATATACAATTTGCGTGAAACAAAAATTATTACAAAATTTGATCAATTATTCTTGTGAGTATATAAGCTAAATATGACTGTGCTTTTGACGCAAAGATAAAAAAACAGATAGGATTTTATCATAATTTATAGCGAAAAAAATAAATATGTAGTTAAGTATGCTAAAATCCCTTAAAGAAGAAAACCAGTCAAATCAGTTGTTGATTCTCCGTTCTGAGGAATCATGACCGAAAGTGTCGATCATTCGCAATAAGAGTCGGGATGAAATACGTCCAGCAGAATAGCTAAATAAAATCCATCCAATTAAAGGCAACCATTTTTATTTCTACTAGTACAGTGCTCATTGTAACAAAAAGTATGTCAGGTTTGTTGCAAAACAAAGAAATATTTTACTTTCCGAGCTAGCAAAATGGGATTTTTATGGGATCATTCGAATCAAGCATCGTCTTTTATATGCATAGTAAACACAATTTTCACTTCAGACTGGCTGAAGCGAGTTCGTGGATACTGCGCAGTAATTACCTCAGCCGTCAGTTTCTATATTCTCGATTGTGAAACTGCTAGGTACTAAACCATAATTACGGAGATATGAAAGACCTTAACTGCTCAAACTCATTTACTAAACTCCTAAGCTTTTTGTGTTTACACAAAGGCGAGAGGATTGTGTGGGATAACGATTGCTTGGGGTTGCGTGCGAGTTGTTAGCATATAATATAAGCACCTAACTTATTTTATATACGTTATACACACACTTCGTACAGCCATATGAAGACGTTGTACAAAGAAATTGGAACACCCATTCGAAACAGTTTTAAGAACTGATAGTAGTATATAGGATACACGTCAGGCAAGAGGTTATAATGAGGTCAATTTCTCAATTATATACAGGTGTGGCTAGAATGCGCGCCATTAATATCGCAAAATAGGCTTGTTAAATCCACTGGTATTTATACGAGTATTCCAAATTATGTATACTGTCTACTACTATTATTGAATATCCTATGGTTTATGATCACTGGAAGATTTAAAGAAACGTTCAAAGACGGCAAAATAACAAAGTCATTTTACATCATTCTCCTGCTGTGTTCACTATCTCCAATATACTTCAACGTTTTTAATTTCATTTAGTGTTTTATTCAGGATGGTAGTGCTAGCGGCGCGTTTCGCTACCTCCGAGTTCTTCAGCAAGATCTATACAACTAGCTCACAATAGGCCGAGCTGTATAAATAGGTTACCCGGGTTATCTATAGTGGTTTCGTTGAATTAGGTTATAGGTACGGTAACCTCCTGGGTCATCTCATCACTGAATATAGTAATGCCATATAGCAAACTCCATGTTTTTTCAAACTTTTTTTGATCGTCATTATCATTTGCCTCATTTTATTCGTCAGGATTGTACGGAATAAGGCTGCAGAAAAATCCAAACATCACGCAATGGAAGTGTCATCAGTAGGTATGATTCCAGAATGATATGTGTTCTCCATTTATAACAAATCTTATCATTCAAGTTTTTTAATCTTCTGCTCCAATTTTTTTATCAGGAATTCCTTCCTCCGCCTGTATCCTTGACGGCGGTGAATCCCAACGCGGAACGTCTTATTCTATTAACGGGATATTAGGTATACACTCTCCCGCTCCAAACGCTTCATTGAATATATCTCCTCACATGACAATCCCGGGAACTATGCCGATTGCAGCACCAGTTCATCATCATCAGCATCAGTTTTCAATGCAAATGGCAGAGATGACATCCCCGTCTCCGTATTCGGCATCAGCCGCAAACTCTTCCTTACCCCATCCCTTGTCAATCCACAATAACACAGCTGCATTTGTGAAGTCTTATCACATTAGAGAAGGAGGAGGATCACCACCTTCAGGTTTAGGCATGCTAGCTATGTCACAGAGGCAGCAACATCCGCATCATTTTTTCTATCAAGCGGGATGTCAACAAGGTTAGTAATAAGATTTTAACTCCATTATCTTTAATTCTAATGATTACCCTACTAAGAACTGTTTATTAACAGCATTTTAAGAAATATAAAATTCCTAGACCTAATTCTTATGTAAATACGTATGTGCCGTTATTGTGTTTCATGAGTGATATCATATTAATACGTAATTTCTTTCCTGTCGGAAAACTGGGGCACGATCTTCACTAAACAATGCAACAACAACCATAATTCCTCGTCTACGTGTATATCAAAGACCTGATAAGGCAATTATTTTCTTGAAAGAACGCAATTAGCATTAAGGCTATTTAACAGTTTATCGTATCGAATGACCCGACGTGCCAAATAGCGTATATATTCTAAACACCAATTTGGAAGAAGTCTTCTCTTTTGAAATATAAGAAAGATGTAAAAACAATCGGTGAGACCAAGTTAGAATTGCCTCAGATTTCTTAGCGCGGTCTAGTTTAAAAAGCGTTCCGATAGTTGGTTTGGTATTAGATGAATTAGTTCTCATATGATTGTTATTGCTAAGCTGTTAACAATAAGTTCTATAAAACGATAATTCATACTAATTCTGGGATGGTCACTTCGTTTCCAATATATATTACTCGCGATGTATGTATACTAGGAAGATTATTAAAAAAAAACACCAGATCTTTACCATTCAATTTATTAATTCAATTTGAAATCATATTTTGTATACCATATACACATTGATCATTATTGCACATAATACACAGGTCATACTGTTTAAATCATCCTTGGAAGATAACCCCGATCTGCTTTCGCTATTTCCTAATATATGACGGAATGTACCTCTTCTTTGTTTCCCATTCCCGTTTTTTTTTTCAAATAGTAAAAAAAAATCGGTGGTCCATGAATAGCTGGGTTATGAAGTCGGATTATCGATAATAGTAGCGCATACCGCGTGTATGTGGGTACCGTATATGCCCGATGCTGGGTCATTTCACGCGCTAATAGTCATTGTTGTCAGTAAAAATAAATAGCAAGGCATTATTTAGATTTTCTCATCATTCAGGTAATATCCCCACCACATCACTGCTGTTGATTGTGATAGAGAGTATACCGTAGTTGGGCTGTAATATTAAAATTCACAAAAGAATCATTTCTTCAGACTGTAGAATATTCTGTTCCCCAATTCTAATCATACACCAATCATGAAGTAATTTTGTAATTGAAAATTAAGTCGATATTTTTAAGTATATACTTTTTAGATTGTAAAGTAAAAAGTAGACGACGGTAAGTGAGACGTTTACACCATTCCGCTCTTACCTAACGAAAGGAGTCAATATGTAACTTTAGGATTCTAGGTACACCAATCATTACGTGTCTAAAGGAAGTCGTAACAGGTAATTATCAGGTATTTGCGGACTCCTACGTAATGTTTACTGCAAACCTACAGGAGAATAGCTGAAATTAACCCCAACCCCACAATATCCCCCATTATATTCAATACACCGCTATGCAATGATCCGTTCGAGTCGATATGGGTAAATATCTCGCCACTCCTTAAAAATAAATGCGCTCAACGTGAGAGCAAATTCATCCCGAGCCAAAAGGAAATTGTTGTCTATTTTACGACGGAATAGCAACGAATTAAGTCATTCAAAATATTCTAATATCATCTCAATGCTGATAAAAAGATGTTAAGCTTTCATTTCGCACTTCTAAGTTGTGCTTTCACAATTTGTTATCCGTATCATTATAGCCCTATGAACGAAGGATTAATTCCATATCAAGCACATTCACTTATGGAGGTATAACATGGAGTATATTCTGAATTACCTGTACTTCTTTCGAAGACCTACTCGTTATATCCGGTGCCTCATTAACGGGTGCGGACATGAATGATAAGTTACCGCTGGACAGACCTCTAGTCACAAAAGCCTCAGTAGAGTACCCCTTGTAAGATCGGAATCAAATTAATTGGGCGAAGATAATGACCCTTGTGAAATCGCTGTAGCAAAACTGATCACTTGTATATCATAGCTCGAACGGAACTAATCCTGCCGTAAGCGCATGAGTTCGTATAGATAACATGTCAAGCTTTTGAAAAAGCCTGACATACGGTACTGCCATTTACAAAGGAAATATAAAAGCATGTATGGATGTTTAAAGCAGGTTTTGCAAAGAAAAACCAGAGGGTGTAATTGTACTGTGTACGTTTTTATCCACATTTTATAAAGGGGAATCGTAGATAATGCAATACATCAAAACTTAAAGGTATTTTTATCAACTTGCACGCTTCAGAGATATTGCATTACCTCTTACTCTAAACGTATTATCCAAGATCGTGTTCCGCCATGTGCAACCACGTGAAGTGAATTTGATTTGCTAATGGCCTTGCGAGCTCATCGCGAGATCTGTCTCAATATCCTATGCCGTATATGATATCCTACAGAAATGTCAGAAGCTTCTCTTCCCTAGATTGCTCTAATCCGAGTTAGTTCCGATGAGCGAATACGACAAGTCGGTTCTCTTAACCATTACCATCTCGACAGATTTAAACGAATGAGATAACCGAATGTATTGTAATCAATATAGGGAAATACTCTACTGTAATTTTTCAAGAATCCTATATATGAATAAGAATTCGACGAAATTTACAATTTAAATTTATTGGCGTTGGTAACCGCACTATATAGTTACCTTCTACAACCCAAGCGCCATCTCGCGGTGGAACAAACACGAATAAAGTGGTATTGGATAGCTCGATTTTTCGTCGCCTTCTGTTGGATTTTCTACAGTTTTTGAAATCCATTTTTCAAGTACAAATGGGCCTTGAATGTAATAAAGCAGATGGTCGTTCTAATAGGCTCAATCCCGACCAAAGTAACAGATTGTTTGCCTGACAAGGCCGAATTCTTTAAACTAAGTCAATTAGATTGTATATTTCCTAGAGTTCATATATGCGAATCAGCAGTTATAAACTTGATGAACATGCTCATTATATACGCATTATGCGATTTCTCCGCGTAGATGAAAGCCAATTTTATCGTCTTGCAGATGCTTCGTTTCAAAACGGCCAACTTGCCATGTTGAGCAGGGCTGCGGAACAGGAATCCGTCAACGGAGGGCTTCCACATCATCCGGTCATGTCGTCTGAAGAAAATACACCTTTTATTAATCAACACGCGATGGCGCCCTTATCACAGCATGGTCAGCATGTAAGTTATTCAGCCTTCACCCACCGTACAATTTATTTTTGAGTCCAATAGAGCTTTAATGATGTGTGGTGATTAGGATGCATAGTGCTTGCCAAAAATTAAAAACAAAAAAAACAAAAAAAATATCGCAGTGTAAGATAGAGCATATTCGTCCACTTGAATTCTATCTGTGTTTTTTGGGGAATCATAAACACTCCTTACCACGAACCTGATGCAGCAATATCATCGTCTCTGTTGCCCAAACATAAGATTTCAATATTTTTAGTAATAACTAGATACGTCGACAATTACAGTCGTGTCCCAGTCTTTTCAAGGATAGCAACATATTGATCCCACAACGTTTCGTGACTCTACTCACGATAAAGCTATTTTATCTCAGGGTTAATCTTCTTACTCTGTCTCTCTCAACTCGTTCTTAAGCCCCGTGTTTACCCTCTAAACATGTATTTCGAAACGATGTTTGCTGTGGTTACGATAAACCTCTATACTAGGAAGTCTAGAAAAATCGTATTCAAAGATGTAGTATGGACAAAAAAGGGAAAAACGTCGGCAACATTTGACTATGTTAGGAAGTCTGAAATGTGGTATTGAAATTATAAGTTTGTTTTCTTTCAACTGAAAATTAGGTGTAGCGTGCATTAGCTCACATATGAGCATTCGTAGGCTAGAGGTGCCACAATATATGTGATTCCGAAAAATTTATTCTATTGCGGTGAAAACGCTGTAATGAATGCAGACAGCGGTCTTCTGAAACTAAAGGATCACTATTCTTTCATTTTATGCGCCTCAAATCTTACTTCATTATTCAGTATACTTACCAGTTCCACCATTTCTTTGCCTCATTCTTGTTATAATAACTTGTTTTATATTGTACAGCTGCAGCACATCACCGGATACAACAACACTTTACAACAGAACGGAAATGGCCTATTGAGGCACGCATCGAATTCTTCTTCTAATAGCGCAGATTTACCTGCAACTCCGTGTTCATTAGCAAATTCAACGCATTATCACGGTAAGAACTACAACTATTCACCAACTGATACCAAGATTGGCACAAGGGATTGACCTATGTACTGTGTCCAGTTGCGAAACTACAGAAATACTAAATTTTCATTCTAGAAATTTTCATTGCCATTTCTACTTGAACAAATGGTAAAATATTAACATGCATAATTAGCTTTAATTCGTATCTAAACGAGATTTGTAAACTAGTAAAAGTCACAGGGAACACCAAATGCAATTATTAGGCACCATGCGCAAATAGGAATCCAGTCATTCACCATACATTCAATATTTGACTATATTTCCAATAGTTCATAATGCTTATTAGATACGAGAGAGTGGTCATGGGTCAAAGGTGTGTTATCGGATTAGTATTACGTAACCTATATTGGTCTGGTAAAACGGATTATCCGACACGGTGTTGAAACCAAAGGAGCCGGGAAATCGATTGTGTACCACTGCCAATGTCCGGATACTATGCATTGTAACTTTGTTTTTTCTTTGCTGTCCGTCTTATTCATATTGCCATTATTTCCATCATGTAATACGCATTTTGTCTTGTTTTGTGTTGCATGTTGTCGTCTACCTTGTTCATGTCCCTTTTCCTTCCCACATCAAATCAGCTCAAAGACCAGATATTAAAATAGAAAATTCGAATATTATCAACTCATCACCAGCGAAGGTAAACAATCCGCCGCGCAGTCCCACACAACAGCAAACGCTGAGTCCATTGCATTCAGAACTAACTGATTCCCCCAACTCACCGGACAATGAAACAACGCTAATCGAGTTGCAATCCAAACCTCGAAAGCCAACGGTCGTCACAGATATTTCATCATTTGGTTTCCCTTCCCAAGTCAATTCTCCATTAAATGCAAATAGTTTGATGCTTCCACCAATATCCTTATCCACGAATTCGAAAATCAACAAGAACAGCCCGCATACTATGGCGTCATTTCCAACTGATAACTATTCAGAAAAACTGACTCCCATCCGATATCCTTATCTCGCAGTTCATTCTAGTTCATATTCAACAATACATGTTCCACCACCACCACCACCACCACCACCACCACCCAATCATAGCCAAGACCAATACACAAGGTCCACAATCATTAATGCCCAAGAGCATGAACAAGGTTCATCATCTTCATCTCATCCAGTGTACGATCATCACTCGGCTGGTTTCACGACCAACCAGGTTCCTAACCCTGTTCAGCGAGTTCCACAATACACGTCATTCGAATCGTTCACACATCAGTCATCATCTTCGTACGCAGGTACAGTAAATAGATGTAAAAATATTGCCAACAAACTTAATTTATAATGAAGCAAATAATGCAATATGAATGAGTCAAAATGGACTATATATACAGAATATTATACGCTACATAGTTATTCGTTTTTCCATACCAATCAATTTCACGCAATCATCATTCAGCAATATATATTTATGAACCAGTGATTACATTTTTCATTTTTCTTTGGAGCAACACTGACTTTTATAAACCGCAGTAAAACAAATATAAATTTGGAATTAAATTTGATATAAATGGAATATGTATGTCAGCTTATCAATTTTAGTTTTATTAGCAATGCTCAGTATAAGCGGGCATTCAAAATTCCCTTCTCACTGAAAGAGGCTTCGAACTGAAAAATCGGTGATACCTATAATATGTAAAATATATCATTGAACCATGACTAAAATCATGATTGTCACACCGTAAAATCATTTAGATATTGTCACTTGTATTTACTATTAGGAAAGTGGAATTGTCATTGTGCATGATAAATTATCCGCAAATCAGTTCTAATTATCCAACGGAGAAACAATAGTCTTCTCTTATCTCATCCCATACGATTGTTTAGTCCCTTGCATGAAACACTCGTATAGCGAACATAATCTCACATCTATGTCTGTATTGGGTCAAGTGTCACAACATGTTGAAGATTTCCATCCGTCATAGGTATTGAATTTCGACTGATATTAACTTTAGTGTTGAAAATCATAACAGAAATGTGTTCAGCTTTGAAAACAAAGTAATTTTTACGGGGTTGCTCCATTAAGGCCAAAACATTTCGTGTCAAATACTGCCATGCTCATTTTAGTTGATGAATTACTCGCGCAATTGGGTCAAATTACCGAAAATTACCGCCGTATTTGTCAATTATGATGAATCATATATCGACCATAATAAACTCATGTACCAGTAAGGCTTTTGCCTTGACTTATTAAACTTAGAATTTCCAAATGAGTAATATTAAAATAGATTATTTATTTCTAAGCTAAAACTATTTGTTTTCTCCTCATTCCGCTTATACCGATTACTTTGACAATAAAGTTATTCATAATAGAATACCTTAACGTACCTATGCCTTCAATTTATTGTAACGTTATATTATAGATAATGAATAATGGCGAACCAATTTTTTAAACCTCCAAGATAAGGTCTACGGTAATTTGAACACAATACTGATAACCTTTGACACTACTATTTCCGCTTCAGTAAAATAACGATGGTATATCAACACGAACAGCTAAAATTCACAATATCTTTATCAAGTATTTCTCGGAATAAATATATACATACTTTTGAAACTTGTTTAACTTGAGCCCTAGTTAACGTCATTTGGTTTTTAAGTCGAAGGAATAAATAAACAAATAATGTAGATGATGAAATTCATTCATATAGATATATTCCCGGGGTCAACGTTCTTTCACATTAGCCTTTTTTGTTCAATTGTTTTGAATCCTGGTAGGTTTTGGGTAATTATATTGTTTATTGTTCGATAATCGTAAATGATTATAATTCATCTTTAAAGTATTGTATAATACATTGCACATTAATTGTATATGGGCCTCACTTGAATTCCTAAATTTTAATACTAAAATTTTGAAAACTAAACACTTCTTCATCTATGAAACTCTAAAGAAAACTGAGGATTTAATAGGCCAGTATATTCCAGTAAGGCATAGTTTGATGGATACAATGTTACAAGTTAACATTCCTGCAATTAAATCAATGAAAACAAATCAATGGGTTTATGCAGAAGTGATGTTACTGAAAATTTGAAGTGATTTAGAACTCTATGTGGATATAAAACCATTACAATTTTAAAGTAATGATGCTGTATAAAATAATATTATTTATCCGTTTTTTACCCCACGACTTTTGTCAATTTGACAACTGCTAACACGTGAGAATAGATAAGGGATTTATTCACAACAAGTACACTAATGATATGTTACACGAAGAATATTTTTTATTCAAGGAATCGGAAATCATTCTAAAATGAATAACAGTCACTCCAGTCCGCCTCAGAATCTACTTGGTATTGACTACAGCGCTAGAAAACGTTCCGATATGACGAGCAAACTTGGATGCGATGTTACAGCAAGCCCGGGATCAATGTCAGTGTCCTCCCTCTCTTCAAGTGGTAGCACAGGGACCACATATCCGCCGGGAGCTTCCGTATATCAAAACGGCTTGCCTTCAAGTCAGCATTCTATGCATTATGGGTCACCTATAGGTAACTAAGTTTTAAGGCTTCTGGTAGCACGGTTGTGATCTAAAGTGACTTGACTAGTAGAAGTAAAGTACTGTAGTAATGGAAAGTAGTGCTATTCAGTATAATCTAGTCTTCAATTCATGGAAGGCTAAATAAAAATAATAATAACCTTATGAATTTCTCTAGGTAATGAGCAACATTATATGGTCTATCCTGGACGTTACCAAGACAATAGAAGGCAATTGCTTAACAACGGTACGAGTCTTTGTCTATAACATACATGTATGAACTTTGCCCCCGTGATATGCTTATGGTAAAATTAGTTTCGTTTAACCTCATTTGCCCTGAAGTCACACTTGCAAGAACCTATCCACGAAGTTAAGCGGGCCCTTACTGTATTTCCAATTAGTTAATAACTGTAAAGATTTTTATACCTGCACTCTTGATCTTACTATCCGCCAATAATTTAGTTTGAGTAACCGACCAAACTTTTGGATACTTTTAGTGATATTGCTGAAATTGGGGAAATATGTCGATTTCAAAGAAAGTGCTTGTTACGTCATTCGGTGAAATCGTTTTTTTTACTTTTTAGGCTAATAGCAGAGGAAAAATTTGTAGGAAATCGTTTTTTCACTTCATGGTACGTAGTTCAGGTGCAGAAGTAAACACAATTCGAATATAATAACAATACATGGAGTAAAAACGCATTCATCGCAAATTATGTGAAGATGAAAAGTGAAATGCTGAAACTTTCTGATGAACTTTTTCTCCATTTTTTCCTTCTTTAAACATTCTATTTTCGATTTGTTCTTTCATAGTAGGTTCACCGCAATCTCCCGCTGGAGTTGAAAACAAAAATGTCAATTTGGAGGATATGAGGATCAAAGCGAAAGAACACTCCGCCGCTACTTTCGGCCTTGTCAGTGCGCAGTGAACTATTCCTTTCTGCGGAGTTTTGTGAAAGAACAAGTAATCGGTAAAAGAAGATGACCAATTCCACTGATGCTGGTCGTTAGGGTCGAAAGCGTAGAAAACCTCCGGGTTGCTGTTTTGTTCTTTCTATAAACGTCATTGGTGTTTGCACATTCAGTCAAATAGATAGTGAAGAATTACGTGCAAAGACGCTCAATCATCGCAATAGTGTAGTCATTGAAGTACTTTAGTTGTATAACTTGAAAAATCATAATGGTATTGAATATTGAGAGTGCAATTTTGACACCTAGCTGAAGTACTGCCCCCTTTTTTTACAAGCAACGTTTTATTACTGTTGTGATATTTGCTCATCACAACATCTTATCGTACCTCCTTTTCAAATTTCATACCTCTCACAGATAAATAATTGAATTACAATCATCTCATAAACCAGGCGCATACATATTTACATAGGTTAAAACTTCTGCCTTTTATTGTAAGAACCCAACAATACGTATGCAACCGTTGCCATATTTTCGAAAAATCTCTTCGTTATATGTTGTCGAAATATTGTACATAGTGTAATCAATATGTTGTTATCAATGTTTGAAAATCCTCGCCTGTTAGTCTGTTATTAGCATTCTGTCCGTTTCTCATGCATTTGTATTTATGTTATATTTCCTATTCTTTCATTGTTTAAAAACAAACTAAACAATTAAATCTTGCTGCAATAATAGAAAGTATAGGGTAGAGAAAAATGATAGTGTGCCTGTGGAGTCTCTGGTAAGGTTTAGAAATGAGACCATGATCCAACATAAAATGGCCGCTAGGTCAGAGTGCTGAAAAATCGCTTGCTTCGGGCTGAGGCGAACTTGAATTATTGCGATGAAAAAGTGTAATATATACCGCTTACAAGGCTATACCCGTGGTTATAGAGGGATATCCTGTTTTATTCCACCTGCATATATGACATGGGTTGCCAACATTTTTCATTCCACGCATTCAATTTCACACACGAGTTCAGATACGATATACAAATCGTTCACGGGGATACAAGTATTATAAAAATATGGAGATGTAGACATTGGCATTTTTGAATAATATATTGAAGCCCATTTCTCGTTTTATGCTACTTCAATTCCTTGTATAGATTCAATGCAATGTAACATATTGGGAAATTTTATGCATATTTCATTGATAGTTCAATTTTACTTAGCGTTCACAGGGCACATTAATTTTTAGTGATTGTCATAGCTATTGTATTATATGTAGAGTATCTCTTGGGGTAATTTTCTATATATGCTTTGGCTCATAAGAGTGTTACTGTATATACAGTTCATATTAATCCTCTTATATTACAATTTCATCTTTCTTCGTATATATAGGAAATCAGAGATGCCTGCTTCGGAAGATCAAACACACCTAAAATATGACAGATTGCAAAACAATTTAAGAATCGGATGTTGCTGCAATAAATATGTCTATTGGATAGGTGAGAGAGCGATACAGCAATACAGGTGATACATTGGATTCATGTTATTCTATCTATCTATATGTATTGGGTAGAAGGGTAGTTAAACTAGCTGGTTTATAGCCGTTATATTCCTGTTATAGGAATATATACGGTGTCAACAAATGAATTCTAGAATAATGTATCTGATCATTTTTTGAAATTATGCTGTTTTTAAATATATATAATGTGAGTAATATATTTAAAGTTGAATGATGAATCTGTTATAATATATAATTCCTAGGCAACAAGGCTTATATTCCCTTATCAGATCAGTGGGATAATGCTGTTCAGGTATAATTCAGTAATTTTCTGTGGTTCAATTGACTATATTTAATTAAAATCAATGCATGTCATATATCTCTTTCAGAGGATGATTAAAACGAGGGAACATGTCTTACTATATTGTGTTGATGATGGCTACCCAGCTCCACATTCGTCCACACCAGAACTAAACAAACATAAGCCTGTCCATCCCACAAGCAAACATTCAACCTGCTTTTGTTGATACCAAAATTTTACCAAGATCAACTTTTAATTAATTATTTGTTAGAATGTTGTTTTTTATATGTTACAACACACCTCAAACTCGAATAGATCTGGGTAATATTGGTGGTAATTATGTGTCTTTATTGAAATGGAGATTGTGTGGCACAGTTATGTTGTTAAAAACTCTCCTTTACCAACTACGCCACTCGCTGTAGTGACGGTTATATTACGATATATGTTCGCTCTTTGCTTTCATGCTCTTTTCCTTTTATTTTTGGTATGTACTGGGAAGCATGACAGAAGATTATACGAATACATAGAGTAAAATACATATACGAATATATTGGGAAATAAAGCAAAAGTACCATGGATTAAATTGTAGAACCATTCAGTGCTATTTTGATACCATTCTGAATCACATTTCAATTGCCTGTGAAAACATTAAACCATCCCATTAGCTCGTGGGTGAAAGCAGTAGTTAGTGTGTGACGGGTTCCTAGGAATTTCGTAAGATTCTTTTATAAATGAGGAATAACTTCTCCACCATTATCAGCTACTACTTGAACAATACACCCAAAATGCATTAAATGGCATTTATAACAGTTTCTGCAGTCACGTTATTGATCGGTATAGCAATCGGAAAGACGTATACTGTTTGCTAAGCCTTTGCCTAAGCCATTGCTAAGCCCATCGTCTTCTGTTTTTGCGCGATAACAATAAAAGATGTTCGTGAAAAGATGTTCGCAAGTAATCAACTAGTCAACTATGCCAATTGGATTCTGTGAATCTAATATGTATAACATCGTTTCGTCTGCTAAAACTTTTCTTTCTAAAATGCTTGTTCTGCTTCTGGATTCCATTTTATCCAACGTTGAGAATTTCCTCGCTATCAAAGTGATGTTATATTTATACGAGATAAACCGTGACCGAATTACTAGAACTATATTATTCTCTATAAACGTTACCTACATAACAGCACTAATTCTGTCACTGCTGTCAGATGATCAACACCGGGTGTGATCTCTTTCGACGTCTAGAGAAAAAGCTATGATTGGCCAATTACTCAGTAATTACTGTGCGACCTCCTTATTTTAACGCAACTTATTTTTCTCTGTTCCTGGAGCACGATATTATCACATATGGTTCTGTTGTGCGCCGTTATAGCTGGACGCCTTGGAAAAAGCGACATAAGAAAAATAATTTGAAATTTAGGAATCATTTATTCTTCAGTCCTTACTTTACCAAGAACAGATAGTGATATGACGAAAAAGAGAATTATGAAGCCTAAAACGATTCGGCGTTCGACGTTGTATGGTCCACGGTACCACTGATAATTTCCACTTCTTTTGAAAGTATCATCTACTCGTTTCATCATGATTTCGGGAGTCGATAAACTCGGAGCCCACAGGAAGCGAGATGGCGCCGGACTGATAGAAAACTCATTGCTACCTATCAAAAGAATTAAATTCAATACTAAAAAAAATATACTCAAATCGATAAAAATCAGTTCCAGGAATATAGTGGCCATTGACATTTGAAAATAATCTAAAAAAGTTTGCGTATCTTGAAATAACGTCGGTATTTCTCAACGAAACATAACCAGAACAGTGCAAGCACAAAGAGAGTCCGGCTCCGAGCTCCCTCTCGAATAAAGGACATGAAATTCTAATCAGGTCTGCCCCCTAGCGGATAAGAATTTCGAAAAGCCCCTATACGATATTTCCTATTTTAAGCTTACTTGGGTAAGGTCTAAGCGTTCTGTTAGTAATAGTACGAGATGGTTGAATCAAATTCCAGTACACTACCCCAGTACTCGAAACCTAATAATTTGTACTCATCTTGTTGCAAGCATCGTTCTTCACAAGATTTCGAGTTATTTTCGAAAATTGATAATCTTGTCATGTGTAATTACTGGAGCGAATGCAGCATGCTGGTATTTATGGAAGCAGGAAGGCATGAACCAAGGTTAGGATCTTTTAACATCGCCCTAGTCAACGTCATAAACTCGCAGTTTTTACCAAACTAACCACGACGTTAGATGAAGTTTAGCTGCGCATTTAGTACTGTATAGACAAGCTAGAGTTGTACATGAGTAAAAACAACCGTGTGAGAGTCCTGTAAGGCTATACGTTCTTCTAATATTGAACATGATAGTTTAATACATTATTTTTTGAGGAAAAATTCCTTCCGTTGCGTTAAAATCTCGAATCTTTGTAGCAATCGTTTAATTCAAAGCTATTAGTTCTATATTTCAATCCGCTTTGTTTTACATTCATTTCTACAGTATTTTTCTATGTTACTTTTGCCGATTACCATTAAACTCCTGGAGTATTGCGTTGCTTCTTTCAATAAAGCCTATATGGTCACTCTCAGATGAAAAAGAAAATTCAATGCTTTGACCGTTACATGGCGTAGATGCAATCTTTCGCCATAAAGAGTAATCCCTCCTTTTAACCATGGAATGCAAAAGCCTAAAGTTATCATTTTTTTAAATCTAGTAGTCGCTTCATATTACCTTCTGAGTACTTTCACGGAGATTTCCCCGCATAGAGACATTTTTTCCAGCTCCTTCAATACGTATAATCGTTTTTTTCCATCCGTCACCCAATACGCGTTTCCATGATGCATAACAGTGAGGACTGCATCATTTTTCGAAGTCAGTTCTTCGATAGTTATATCTTTACTTAAGCATCTCCCTAACAAGTCCAGAATGTGGAGTCCCGATGATAGATTAGGTGACAAAGAAAGATTAAGATATCTTCACATGTGAGGTAAAAAAATACTATGATATGATTAGCATTTCTGTAATTTTGTCATCTAATTTCGGCCAATTTGAGCTTAATTATCTCAAAAAGTCAACTATCCGATAAAGCATAAAGCGACCATGTAGATCTCACAACCTTGTGATCATTACCTGAGAAGTAAGATAACATATTTGAGTATGGTTGGATATTCGTAGCGTGGCGGGATAATGACCAGGAGAGTGGATAGACACAGAAAGAGTAACAGGCTCTACTAGATTGGGAGAGACGAGAAGTAACGAATTGCGAAATTGGAATACTGAATATTGAATTGTAATAAATGACTTCGCTGTAAGACTATTGATTGTCACTACCATAGTTGCTATGATTTCAATATAGTAACCGAGCACAAAGTTGTGTGTACTTTCATTGTCGTAGTGAGTAGGTGTTTTGACTGTTACTACAACCTTCTGAACATTAGTAAGTTTTTTGAAAGTACCCCAGTGTAGACCTGAGTGTATAGTGTAGCAACGTTCATACGGTAGAGCTCATAATACAAGTCTCTACGAGTTCCTATAAGTGGATACAACAACTGGGTTCCTATAAACAGTCCCTCAAATGCTATATTTTTAAATCACTATCAAACAAGTTTTAACTACAGTTACTCTATGATATTAGCAGCTTGGAAAGAAGCAACTTGTTTAACTAGTTAGGTATAGCAAAATAATGAAAGTTTGTCGACAAATTGCTGGACAGAAGCGCTTAAAATAGTAAAATCGCGACTAAGGAATGCTGTCTTGTTCAAGCCTGCACTTACCTGATTTTTGATGGAAGTAATTTAACAAATATTGGCGGGGTCGTGTGTGTAAAATGACGGCAGTCACTCGGTGACATTGAACGTTGTTGTTCTTTCATCACGACTTCTGAGCTCTAAACTTTATGTCATCATATAACAGCAGCAACGTCTTATGACAGCATAATTATAATATAATCTGATTTATTTGTGTTGTCATAAAAATATGATGATCCTCTCCACCCACTTCAGAAATGCTACTACTGAATCTTCCCTAGGCTAGATATTTTTATGAACATACAGTTTAGTTCACAGTGTCATTCAGCTGGCCATTTTTTTGGATAGGGTTAGAATGGATTTTAAACCAAGGTAGCTTATTTGACACCTTTTCCCGGTAGACCGCGTGTTATATCAGCACCAACATGGTTAAAATTATACACTGCCATCATCGCTTACATCACCTAAATAGACACACTCTAATATTTTGTCTGGTACACTAGTATTAGTCAAATATTTTATGTATATATAGTGTACAAATTACGAGCAGGAAGGACATGGACAAATACATATTATGTGTATACGCACTTCAGGCTTTTTATCTTATACCTTATAATTTTTAAGAGAATAGGTACACCAGGGAAGGTTGAGGGGAAATTCTTAATACTGTACTGCATTCGCTTTGCTGTCCTGTTGTAGACCAAGGGGAAGTGATCAGCCAGATTCTATCAGCCAGTTTTTTGTTCGTGAATTACGCGTGTTTTATCAGATATAGAGGTCTAAAAACGCGATATTTGTATTTGTTGGTTATTGATGAACATATGCAAGAATTTTTTTTTTTAATTTTATCCCCAATTTTTTTTTCAAAAATTTTACGATTCTGGCCCAAAGTCAGTTTGTCGCCTATTTGAAGAGGAAGATCTGAAGTGCCACTCTTGAAACTTCATCAAAAGTTTCTTAAGACTATTATACACGATATCTGAAAGTTTCGTCGATTTTCTTCCTGGGCGTTTTAGTGAATTTTCACCACAAAGTATTGTCATCGGCCTATTTTGGCCCAAAATGCATTTGATGTTCAAAATATATGTTTGAAGCACGCAATTAGCTTCAAATTCGCGGAATTGTTTCTTGAGACATACACAAACACTCACATTAAGTTTTTTTTTCGAAATATTGTTAACTCTTGCGTGAAGAGAATTTATGATATTTCACGATTCTGACCCAAAGGCAGTTTTCCGCCTATTTGAAGAGGAAGATCTGAGGTGCCACTCTTGAAACTTTGTCAAAAGTTTCTTAAGACTATAATACACGATATCTGAAAGTTTCGTCGATTTTCGTCCTGGGCATTATTGTTAGATCAGCTAAATACTAACATCAGTCTATTTTGGGCCAAAGTAAATTAAATGTCGTGTAACCATCGGATCGATCGTCGTCGATTTCTGTCGACGTTACCGTGACTGCAATCTTAAACTATATAGGAGTGTTTCAATGAATAATATATAATATATAATATAATACCAACAAGCCAATTAGGTATCAGTTATTAGCTTAAGCTTACGGTACGGGATATCTTAAAATTAGCACCAGTTATTCGCTTCATTTATAACATTCTTGATATTATCGAATAGTCAGTACAGTAGTCCTTCACCTATCGCGAGGATTACGTTCCAGTGCCTCCCGCGTTAGGTGAAAATTCGCGAAGTATAAACCACGTATTTATTTGATTATTTGAATATATTAAACGTATTTTAAACCATTATAAGTCATTCACACACTCTTATTTACCATATTAACCTTTCCCACAATCATTTGACCTGTTGTTTAATTTTTTTACCTACAATATCACATTAGAATACATACAATACAATAAATAATATTATATTCGCCTTACATTTTTCCCTTAATTGTTCAAACTGCGATAGCTCGTGTTTAAGAATGACATTGACGTCATTATCAAAGAAGATGATGATAGTGGATGTTAAAATAAATAAAAAGTTTCATATTGTCTGCTGTTCGTGACTTTGCCGTAGAAAAAATGATCGTCGATACCTTTGCCTTTGCTCCAGATGTCGTCAATACCTGTGCTCGGGTTGTCGTTGAAACCTTTCTCCAGACAATTGACAATTCCTTTCTTTTTAACCCCGATGTCACGGCTTTGGCCCAAGTAGGACTACTGTCGTCCCTCGCTATATCGCGATTCACTTTTCGCGGAATCACTACATCGCGGATTTTATATAATATTGTATTGTATGTATTCTAATGTGATATTGTAGGTAAAAAAATTAAACAACAGGTCAAATGATTGTGGGAAAGGTTAATATGGTAAATAAGAGTGTGTGAATGACTTATAATGGTTTAAAATACGTTTAATATATTCAAATAATCAAATAAATACGTGGTTTATACTTCGCGAATTTTCACCTAACGCGGGAGGCTCTGGAACGTAATCCTCGCGATAGGTGAAGGACTACTGTACTGACTATTCGATAATATCAAGAATGTTATAAATGAAGCGAATAACTGGTGCTAATTTTAAGATATCCCGTACCGTAAGCTTAAGCTAATAACTGATACCTAATTGGCTTGTTGGTATTATATTATATATTATATATTATTCATTGAAACACTCCTATATAGTTTAAGATTGCAGTCACGGTAACGTCGACAGAAATCGACGACGATCGATCCGATGGTTACACGACATTTAATTTACTTTGGCCCAAAATAGACTGATGTTAGTATTTAGCTGATCTAACAATAATGCCCAGGACGAAAATCGACGAAACTTTCAGATATCGTGTATTATAGTCTTAAGAAACTTTTGACAAAGTTTCAAGAGTGGCACCTCAGATCTTCCTCTTCAAATAGGCGGAAAACTGCCTTTGGGTCAGAATCGTGAAATATCATAAATTCTCTTCACGCAAGAGTTAACAATATTTCGAAAAAAAAACTTAATGTGAGTGTTTGTGTATGTCTCAAGAAACAATTCCGCGAATTTGAAGCTAATTGCGTGCTTCAAACATATATTTTGAACATCAAATGCATTTTGGGCCAAAATAGGCCGATGACAATACTTTGTGGTGAAAATTCACTAAAACGCCCAGGAAGAAAATCGACGAAACTTTCAGATATCGTGTATTATAGTCTTAAGAAACTTTTGACAAAGTTTCAAGAGTGGCACCTCAGATCTTCCTCTTCAAATAGGCGGAAAACTGCCTTTGGGTCAGAATCGTGAAATATCATAAATTCTCTTCACGCAAGAGTTAACAATATTTCGAAAAAAAAACTTAATGTGAGTGTTTGTGTATGTCTCAAGAAACAATTCCGCGAATTTGAAGCTAATTGCGTGCTTCAAACATATATTTTGAACATCAAATGCATTTTGGGCCAAAATAGGCCGATGACAATACTTTGTGGTGAAAATTCACTAAAACGCCCAGGAAGAAAATCGACGAAACTTTCAGATATCGTGTATAATAGTCTTAAGAAACTTTTGACGAAGTTTCAAGAGTGGCACCTCAGATCTTCCTCTTCAAATAGGCGACAAACTGACTTTGGGCCAGAATCGTAAAATTTTTGAAAAAAAAATTGGAAATAAAATTAAAAAAAATTCTTGCATATTATTCATCAATAACCAACAAATACAAATATCGCGTTTTTAGACCTCTATATCCGATAAAACACGCGTAATTCACGAACAAAAAACTGGCTGACAGAATCTGGCTGATCACTTCCCCTTAGTCTGTTGTAGTATGGTAATTTATGGTAAGCAAATCCGTAGAAAAAGGGAAATCGACGTCACTGAATACAATATTTGAATGGAGAGTGAGTGCTTGTCAAAACCATACCATCTGTTAACGTTTTTAGCTCTCTCGTCTTAATTTTATTGTTCGAGGCACAGCATGAAATATTAATAGGGTTATATTACTGCAGGATCGACAGTGTGAACGTTGTATTCCAGTGAACGGTATCCTGTAGTGCTTTCGATATTCAACGTTAGATAATATAGTTGAATCGTTAAATTTCATATTCATCTGTACTGTAGGATTTAGTTATCCTTAGCAAGATGTATTTGTTGGTTATACCTGTACTGCTGCTTCAGCTCACGGCAGTATCAACAGGTGAAGTCCAGTCTTTCATGAACCAGCACCACAACTACAAGGCTATGGTGAAGGTTCTTCAGCAAGTTAACAGCAAGTGTCAAGGTAAGTTAGTAAAGTACAAATTAGCGTAACTCGTAACTATCAGCTAAAGCGTCTCTCTGGATATTGACATAAACTCGTGCGCGTGTTTACAATGCTTTAATATGATAGTACTCCAAGCACTTGTCAAGAATAGCCGCTTACTATTGCCTAGAAATCCCAATGAACTACTGTATTCTACAGTAAGCACTGGTTCGATAGCGAATTATTGCAACCACGGGGAATATTCTAAAACAAACCGGAACCGGGAAAGTGTACGTCGATTGCCATGGAGGGACTAACATGCTGCATTATTTGTCTTTCCGGCCACAATTTCAAGTTTCCGGAGCAGGAAATCTTTCTAATACCGTTATGAAGTTGCAATGTACTGCTCGTTATTTTAAGCTGATCTAATTCGCATCAAAATGTTCGAATGAACAAATCCACACAAGTCTGTGAATACTGAAATAATATGTTTTAGGCTTAAAGGGGGCCAAGTAGTCGTCTCACGTATATCTTTGGTGACTCATTGATCGTAACTGATTCTGCGCACGATACGGCACTACCATTGGGCCAACCAGGCGGTCGCAAAGGTCGCAGACCTCCGAGAGGCTCATTGCTGGCCTTTAATGGTCACAGTTTATACAAATCATTACTGGGAAATTTCTTGAGAAAAAAAAACATTTTTTTATAGTTGTAAAAGTTATTTTGTGTTTTTGTTGGACACATTCCCATTTTTCTGCAATAAATTTGATTTCAATAAGTGAATGAATGTATTAGGGGTATACATATAGTTGGCATTGCCAAGGGCGCAAAATAGTCCGATGCTGGCTGTTGTTCGACGTAACGGCTCAATGCTTCATTGCTGCTAGTTTATATTCATAAATTTATAAATTTAACATATATAATTTAAACCGCCCTATTTTAAAATAAGTTCACCGTAACCTGGTCGTGCTAGAAATGCATCCCCGTGCAAATTTTCAGAGCGTTACGTCAAGGAGGCGTTACGGCAGTACATATACGTACACTGTTTTACTTCCATGTATAAGATAACTCCATGTTCACAGGGTACAAATACTATACCATGCACCAGGAGAGCTGTGGTTATCTCATGTAATCATATTTATTTTTCAGACATAACATCGCTGAAGTCGATTGGGCACAGTGTTATGGGAAGAGATCTCTGGGTGCTAATACTATCAGATAACCCCGACGTACACGAACTAGGTATGATCAAATGCTTGTTATTTGATTATAATGAACGCACTGCTGCGTTAAATTATTCATGACTGAGATCCTCTTGACTCCCGATTCAATCGATGAGGCTGCACGTAGTTGAAACCCATTCATTAGTGAGCCTTAGGGTGGTAAAAAATTGATTTTATTTATCGAACCCTGGCTTCGTAGGCTTCTTATTTTCGATTTTAGCATGTGTCATTGTTTTACGTATATTTCATCGAAGTGAAACGTTGTGAAATATCTATTCAATTTTCTCTCTTTAATCAGGATAATCCAACACTCTATGTACAACACTATTTGCCAAATGGGTTCGACGCAAACATCCATAGCGATATTTGTTTGATAAGTCTTGGGTATAGGCACGCATAGAATCATTCCCATGATTCATGTTACTGAAACGTTATTTTATTTATAAACTACCTTATTTAAATCTTAATTACTGAATTTCCCTTATTCGTAATACACACAAGTGCCTTATTAGGCACGTTTTTTCTTGGTATCTGGAAAATTGGGGTGATGAATTAAGGACAGTAATTTCTGTTCCATACTGGTGACTTTGGGACGTTGGAAATACAACGTTTTTGAGTGAAATGCATTGCACCTTGAATTATTATCAATATTTACCGTTTTTTCTACTATTACAGACAACTAAGATTCTACTTAATCTTCACCAGTTATAACGAAGATGAAATAATTCCCAAAGAAACAGACTGTGTAATGAGAGTATACCTGCTCTCTTATGCCTGATATATACGCAATATACTTCAATACGTGAAAATGGCCTGGAACTGGCATGGAATGAATATCATACCCATATTCAGTTATAAACTTTAGATAGAATTACTAATGACTTATCACAAGTTCACTGTAATTTTGTGAATATCCAAGTAAACAAATACGGATTTTAATACTGTGGAATAGCCAACTGAGAACTGTACCGCGAAAATGCATCACATACAACTTTAATAAATATGAGTATTTTATATAAATATTATATAGTTTCAACGTACGTATATGTATCACATATGTAGTGTGTTGTATACGAGTTTGTTTGACATTTTTAGACATGCATAATAGCGTTATGTCTTACTACGCCACAGATCCTTATGGTATGGTTATTGTGTAATATTGTATTCTTATCACACTTCCAGGCGAACCCGAGTTCAAATATGTTGCTAACATGCATGGAAATGAGGTTGTGGGAAAGGAATTGCTTCTCGGCTTGATACAATACATGTGTGATCAATATTTGAAGGTAAACCCTTTAAATTTGCTGCACAATCATCAAGGAAATCGATTTGTTTGTTGAAATTATCTTAGAGTAATTAGGGCACTGTGTGAAGTGTGCGGTATTCTGAATAACAGATGTGAGACAAATTATACTTTGTAATCAACGCTACCTTCATAATAGAACATCTGTATTATCTTCCAGGGCAACAAAACCATTCGATACCTCATCAATAACGTTCGCATTCACATAATGCCGTCCATGAATCCGGATGGCTACGAGCTAGCATATCAAGCAGTAAGTACAATTGTTTTCTTATAATTACATTAGTAATGTAATAAAGAAGTGGTTATTGAATTTATTATTTGTGATATTATGCTTTCTAAGCACATATATGGTTGGTAATCTCATTACAAGTACAGATTTGATCTAGATAGATCAATGATTCACGAAGCACGCGCTACCTCCCCCCTGGGAGCTTCAAGTGGCTGGGGGGGAGGTATAAATACTGCGGAATGAAATAATCTAGAATACAATTATTGAACCAAAACATATTAGAGAATGCTTTTATGTATATTACTGCTGTTAGTTATATGCTATTTTACATTTTTAGACATAATTTCATATTGGGTTGTACGCTATGGTTCTTTCTCTACGTGCATTATACAAGGGTGGCGTTTGTTGGCCTACAGATACTTCATTGTGGGCGATGACCTACAGTGCTCGTGGAACCGTAGCTTATCTTCCGTATTAAATCATTATTGTCAATTACACTGATCTACAAATGAAACATTTTTTTGATACGCTGCAATATATAAGTTGTTATTACCTATATTTGGGGTGCTGATTTCAAATCTGGTGTCAGATTTTTTCTTATACGTCTAGATTTCGAAATATATGCGCTTTCTGTCATATTTGTGGACATATTTTACTAGTAAAAAAAATTAAAACAAATTTTCTTCTTCGTTACACTTTAAAATGTTAGTTGTTATTAGCTAAATCTGGTGCGCTAAACTCAAATCTGGTGTCAGATTTTCCAGTACTTCGCGTTTTTGATTTATCAACCTGCATGTATTTACCATGCAAATTTACAACATTTACCATGTGTCAAATACATGCATGTTGATAAATCAAAAACGCGACGTACTGGAGAAAATCT
>QRAM01000557.1:16663-41809 GCA_013436055.1 Halocynthia roretzi | reverse complement strand
GACTAGAGGTATATTCTGGTCTAGAAATACCGACTTAGTTATGTAAATTACAAGGGAGGTATACTTTGGCCTGGGGGGGGGGGTATAAAGTGGCCTAGGCCAGAGTATACCCCGGGGTATATTCTGGCCTAGGCCAGATTATACCCGGGTATACTATGGGCAGGGGTATACTCTGGCCTGTTACACCGGCACAGATACTCGTGCTTCTCTGACGATTTTTTTGTCTGTACACCTTCATTACCACCTCATTGCGTTAAATTAAAGAGGTTGATCGTATCCCTAGTGTTATCGGGTGGGCGGTGTAGTTAAACCTTAGACTAACAGGTTCGGATAGACGGTCAACTGACAACAGCCACATTCCGAACCCACTAGACCGGTGATTTTTTTAGCTTAACTGGTCCGGTTCGGATTGGTAAGTGAACATCTTTAATGAAATCTTCATATTGATCAGGAGCATTGCTCGTGATATTACTTATCATGCAGTACATCTTTGGAGATCATTTGCTTATCGAAGACTTGGAAAATACGCTCAGTCTGTGAAGTCTTTAACAGTCCGTGCGCCTCTTTATGTTAGTAAATTGATATCAGACATGGCTAGGCCAGTTTCGCATAAGCTCATTCAAGTTCCCGCCCTACTGCAGCATGAAGAGCAAATCGTGTTATCCTATTGGGATGAATTATTGCGGTACATTCGCGAACGTTACTTACTTTGCAAGGTATGTGGCAAAATTAATCTTCAATTTTACGGAGGTCTCGGAAAAGGGAACGAATATTATTCGGTGTGACTAAACTATCAACACATTGCTCACATCTTGTTGCCCGAGGCCGGACCACCTTTTACAATTTGTAAATCCAGACGTCGCCGTGTCAACCGCTTCCATATCTCCTTCAACTGCGTTGGCTGTAAACAACATACTTCTTACAGGTTGAACAGGTTTTTGGTTACAGGTGGTTCATCGTGAAGATATAGCTACTGAAACGGATACAATAAAGAGAATGAAACTGATAAGCAACTTTGTCGATTCATTTCCGGAATATCACGATACTATCTTGCTAGGTAAATTATCAAAAACGTTGTAGTATATGACATTTTTGGTTTACTTATTGCTTGATGGGAGGAATATTGCCCAAACAAAGGCCTTTCTTCGGATACAAAACGAAAACACGAGAGTCCCCCAATGAAGGGGTGTACTGTTAAACAAGGAATGCTGGGAACGCTACGAAGCTCATATAGCGGTAGTTGACGCTAGTCTAACATAGGAGTCGCTATATTCGGAGTGTAAAAGTTTAATTTTATTTGATAATTAATTTCAATAGCCAAAAAAGTATGAAAAAGTCGTATTTGGCCCGGGAATGCTACAAGGTTGCGCTCCTCTCTCCTAGAGCATAAGATTATATTAATATGAATATTAATTGAATTGAAAATATTAAATGCAATGCAAGTTAAAAATGCAAAATACGTTTTCAGAAACATCTGCAATTAGAATTCTTCCGGAATCTTTACGCCTTTTGGAAAAGCATGGTAGACTTTGTTTTTTCAATATGGCACTGGGCTTCAAGAAACAAACGAATACCGCTACATATTTATCGGGAATTCCTGCGACATCAAATACTTGGGTTAAAAGTATTTCCAAGATGTTAGGTGGAGGAAACAAATGCGATTTAATATACAAGACAAGCTCTCTATGTACAACGGTAGAAATTTTGAATTGCTCCAATTGTGAGGTCAGTTGCTCCGACAGATTTCGCGATAAATTTCTTTCAGAATAAAGTGGAGTACAGAGCTACTCTTCAACTACCGACCAGGCTCCGTTCCAATGACCTAGTCGTAAAGCCACTTGGTCGGTGAATGAATTCCTCCCTAACATGATCTGTTCCAACGACCCGGAAAATATCTTTATATATATATAATATCAGTGGTAGAGTCGATGAGAGTATTAAAAGTTACAAAGCATCAGTTTTATATGATTAAAAGGGTTACCGAAATTCGCATAGGTATAATGGAAACCCTATCCAACTGTAGTAAGTGTGAAAAGCCGTATATACTTGTTTGGTAATATTTTCTACACATTGAACCTTCTTATTCCAACTTTCCGGTAGTTTAGCTGAGTTTTCAGATTATATAGATCAGTGATTCTCAACCATTCTTTCAGCGGCCCTCGTCAATGCAGTTAAAAAAATAACGTTTTGGTAAAAAGAAATTGAATTTGATTTTGAACAAACTATGTGCCATGCTGCTTTCTGATTATAAACATGTTATACTGTATTTTTCAAAGTTTAAAAATCGCTTATGGCTATGCCCATTTAGTCGTTATAAAATTTTGATAAAACTTTGTGTGAAAACTGAAAAATCGTTAAAGCTATGACATTGGTTTGGCAACAACTGGGCTACGTTTAATAAGTGGCCACGTACTCAAAAAGTTTAGGAACCACTGTACTAGAGGTTATTTTATGTCATTGAACTTACCTGTCTCTGTTTATTCGTATCAACGGTATTACTTCATTCGTGCCCCAAAAAATCATTAAAAATGCACCAAACATTACCTTGATAATGTGGAGAAGCCATTTGCTATTCGTACCCGAGCCACCCAATCGATTCAGTCTATACTTTATTGTTTCACCAGATATCACTTGGCCCTGGAAAGGGAATTTATGAGAGATTTTTGCATAGTGCAAGACTTGTACTCTGTGAAAATTACGAAGAGGCACTGCAGGAGTATAAATGCATTAAGGTAAGTAAGGAAGTGTAGTCCACACTATTTCTTATTTCTATTTCTTGTTAATTTTACCTCTCACATCTCAATATACAGTAGGTCCTCGCTTAACGACATGGACAGGTTCTTGAGAACTGTGACGTTAGGTGAAACGATGCGAAACGAAGCCAATAAGTCCAATAATATAAACAATAGTTAAGTTCCTATGTTATGATATTTCTGGTCATAAAAACTTTATCATACTTCTAAATGAAGAGCCAAAACACTTCTGGTATTCACCATCATCACAATTAACAAGGGTTCCCTACTACAACTACAGCGATTAAGCTGTACCGAATGAGATTGTATTTTACATCGTATTTTACGCATCTGCATTTTATGGTCAATGTTATAACGAAACGACTCAAACAAGGACCTACTGTATGCGTAAATTAGTGCCGACTTTTTTACTCTGGTAGAAGAAAATATTAGCAATCAGGATAACTAGACATATGCAAAATTGCAAATGTCACCGCGTGCTTCATCATCTATTCCTAGCGTTAAATATCTATTGTCGCATCGGATTATAAAACGAGAAGAATATTAATCAACATTCACGGAGGTAAAAGTTGCCTAATCTAATTGCAACAACAATAAAACTTGCTAATATTAGTTGAATTTGCTTCTGATACAACGGTTATCAGTGGTTGCAGTGGTTCCAACCGGGATGGCTCGGCAATGGGATGATGTTTTTCACTGAAGTGGTATTAACAACAATTGCAAAGTTACCATTATGTGAAATATTTTGCATGAAAACAATGATATGTTTTTGCAAATATATGAATAAATTTTGATCATTAAAGGCCGATTTGATGTTGTTTCCATTGCTCACGAGGACGAAAGATTTAAAAAATCCCCACGAACTCAACAAATACTTCGCAGCTATTGGACAAATTACTACAGCGCTCAAGATAAAGATTCGGAAAAAAAACCAGGAACAGCGCTCAGTGGGTATGTGATTATTCAACTCGATATGTTTTTGCTCCAAAATTTATCTTACTTCTCTTGTGTTCTTCACAACATATTCTTCTCCCTTCAACGACGAAATAGGAACATACGATACGTGATAAAATTTTATCTTTTCATTAGTGCCTGCATCATCATGGTAATACTAGTATTTTTAGTGACTTCAGATTAGGATCGTCTGAAACTTCATAACATGTATTTGTTATAATTCGATTATAAGCGTGAATTTAAATTGTTTATATCACGTATACTGCCAAGGGCAAGTTTGAAAAACGCATCTCCAGTCACATGATCACATTGATTACATTGATAATTACACTTATCTACAAATGGAACATATTTTTTTGATACGCTGCAATATACAAGTTGTTATTACCTATATTTGGGGTGCTGATTTCAAATCTGGTGTCAGATTTTTTCTTATACGTCTAGATTTCGAAATATATGCGCTTTTTGTCATATTTGTGGACATATTTTACAAGTAGAAAAATATTAAAAAAATTTTTCCTCTTCGTTACACTTTAAAATGTTAGTTGTTATTAGCTATATTTGGTGCGCTGAACTCAAATCTGGTGTCAGATTTTTTCCAGTACCTCGCGTTTTTGATTTATTAACCTGCATGTTTTTACCATGCAAATTTACAACATTTACCATGTGTCAAATACATGCATGTTGATAAATCAAAAACGCGACGTACTGGAGAAAATCTAACACCAGATTTGAAATCAGCGAACCAAATATAGCTGTAACAACTAACATTTTGAAGTGTAAGGGAGAAGACAAAATTTTTTATTTTTTTTATTAGTAAAATATGTTCACAAAAATGATAAAAAGCGCATATATCTCAAAATCTAGACGTATGGGGAAAAATCTGACACCAGATTTGAAATCAGCGCACCCGAATCACATAGAAACGGTTGTTAGTTTATTTTGTAACATTTTCTTGTAGATCAGAAATTATAATAAATATCAATAATGTAAATTCGGTTTGCTTTCACTCAAAATATAGAACAACTTGCCCAACGTCTCGAGAATTATTCTCTGAAGTGGAAATTGGCTCATAGAGATAATCTCAGGTCAAAAAATATATCTAAATCTTCTGCCCGGCAGAGAAAAGACCTTCATGGTATGTGTTTATGATCAAGCATATTCTGTATTAAGTGATTCAATTCACTCGTTCCTCATGTAACCACTAATGCCTGTAAACCGATTATTCAGCAATATTTCGAAAAGTTCTTTACCCCTAGCCGGTTGTACCAAATTGGACTTATCGGGGTCAATCGGGATGGATATATACTGCGTAATATTTGTATACGGAGAGCTCTACAAAATTCAAAGAGGAAACGTCACATCGTAGCATTTGAAGTTCTGCAAAAACCTCAACATTTTCATAACAAATCAAAATTACAGTAATTGAACTTGGCAAGTAGTATTCAAAAAGCGTATATTGCGTTGTAGCATACAGGGTGTATCAGTATCACAGACATCGCAAAGGAAATTAGATTTACAAACATGCGCAAAATTAGTTTACATTATACTCAAACAGTGTTGTTCCATTTCTCCAGTTAGGACTGTATGTAATATCCATGTGTAATAATTATCCTGTAAACTAATTTGAAGGGCTTCGATATTTTATTGGTTCCCAAAAAAACATATTTTTCAATTTAGCTGATTGCAAGAAAGAAAACAGTACTTCACTCACTATGAGGCACACAATTTTTAAGAAATTTATAGTTCACCAACGTATATGGCGCATTTTGAATTTGCGTACTATCAGGCGCACCACATATATATTTACCCCTTTCACTGCCGTCAGGACATATATTCCCACAGACATCTCTGAAAATACCATTGGGTTATCGAGCTATTTGAAATCTTTCCGACGCTTATCCCCAAAGAAGGAAGGTTGCACACATTTCCAAAGTTACAGCTGATTCATTTCTCGTTTGGTTACCATTGTTTACAACAGTTCCCGTTGAATTTATTGTCTACATTGATTTTTCCACTCCTAAAGTCGATTCCAACATCCAGTAAATGAATATATCTTATTTTTTACTGTTTATTCACTAGTGGAATGTAATTGTCCCAATATCGTTTCCAAATGGGACTAATGCGTTCCATTCGTTTTGGAATAAAGTTTATTACCCTGATTGTCGGCGTGTTCATTTCACTGTCGTGTTCTTTTATTGTTTCCAGCTTTCGTTTACTGACAATGTTATATTTCTATTTTTGCTGTGAAATCAATACCAGTACCAGTAGGACGTATATGTCCCATTCAAATCCCGCCTCCCCATTCAAAAAAAAAAATTTCCACGCTCACATGGTTTCCTTCCTCTTATCTCTATTTTTTAAATGGTAGTAAAGGGGGTTAAAAAAGGTTACATAATTGGCACTCGAAAATGATATGGAAGCGTGCGCGAATAAAGATCATACACATTCGTGCTACATGTCGATTTTATCTCCCGAGAATAAACAATCAGGTGTAATTGCGATACCAAATAGGAATGGAATTCCATAAAGCCTATATAAAATAGAAATAGCGGAAAAGAACGTATATCACCATATAAATTATAATTTAAGACAGTCTTTTGCAAATTTAAAGGTGCCTGGGATGCGTGAATTGAAAGTAAGATAAAAAAGTATTGCCTTATAGTCCGTAAAGTACGGTAAATGCATTTGTAGGTCTGTAACAATGCTCTCTTGTAAAGCGTCTACGCAAGGGTTCTCTAAAACAATATTTCAAAATTAATTATTTAGCATTACATGGCTTCGGTCATGGTGTCAATACAATCTGGATCTGGTCGAACAACATCAGACGGCGTTCACAACTTTTCAAACTGAACTCAAAGTTATCAATATTCAAATCCCCGTAGGATTTCGTTAAATATCTGTTAATGTAATGAAGAAGGGCAATGAAGCCTTAGTAGATAATGTGATGGATATGGTAGTATAATATGCCAGTAAAATTCATCATTGAAGCGCTCGTGCGTATTTCCTTTATTGCCAGATAACGATGCCAAAAAAATGACAACTCAACAAGAATGGATTGTTTCTCAAAGCTCCCCAAAGAAGCTTCGTTTTCGACGCACCGCAATGGCTGCTAGTTAAAAAGTTCCTGCTGGTATAAGTTGTCCGTCTACGTGAAATATTCTTTTCATGCTCTACTAATCTTATCTGTGACATGCAGACAAATTACCCGCCACGAAATATGATTCAATTGAATTTTATTTTACATTTTTATATATTCAAATGTAAAACGTAAAAACTGAATCATTTTACACCTACTGCAATAAACAATTCCTTACAGAGGTTATGATGACGACTACCGCCATTGTCATGTACAATTCTAACTGCCGATAACGCTCCATGACTCGGATGTCGTCATCTGGAATGATGATTCCCACATATCTGAAAGAAAAAGTAATTTAAGCATACCGCTAAAATGGGCATTATTGGATTTAAACGGCCCTTATACAAACACAAAGAAAAATGACGAGCATGTCTGTAGTAGATGAGATTCTTAGTTTGGTCAATATGGGGTTACAGCGGTTCTAAGCTTTCAGTCCCACTCCCACTCCCACCCCCTGCCGCCCCAGGAAGACCGGATCCGATTTTCTTTATTCATGCATTATTCTGGTGTGCATCTGAAATCCTGTTCTAAATTTGGTATAGATCCGCTTTGAAATGGCGACGGTGTTTCAAGACCAGTAAACATTCATGCTTATTATATTATTGAAATTCGAGTTTCACATTACATATTATGTTATCACCTTCTTTAATGCGATAAACTTGGTTTGCCCAAAGACCTCCTTTTCCGTCCCTTGCGCACTCGATTGATAACCCTAATTTATCGTATTGACAATCATCTTGCTCGGATACCATACATAGTCCTCCAGCTTGAATGGCGAAGAACTTAGCTCCGATAGATTTTGCGTATTTAGCACACTCCCCTATTGGTTCCTCTTTTTGCTGGTGCCTAGGGGCCAAAACTTGTGGAACTGAACCTTCGGCAGTAGGAATCACTCGAAAAGCATCATCCTTCCAGCAGCCAACATTTTCTATGGTGACTGATGCAAAAATGCGCGTTTAATAGAGTTAGGTAGTGCTATCCCATATGTATACAATTTATGTAAAAAGTTCATTACAATTTTTTTTGGTCTTTATTTGGTATACTTGTATTGCAACTCTGCCTCCTATGCCATCATCGACGCACGATGCAGATTTAACGAATTCGCTCAAGTCAACAATTTTCAAACCGTTGCAAATTCCACCATCGGTCAAAGAAAAATATGTGTAGTTCAAGTGTGCTGCTACTTTTGCACACTTGTGTACTGGTTGCCTTCTTGCCTGTGAGCATGCTCATTATTTTAATATAAAGTGTATTTGTCTTGCAGTGAGACAAAAACCTCTGTAAAAATGAGATTTCGTATTCTAGCTACTAGTTGTTTTCATGATTTTCCCTTATAAATAGGGAAGGAACTATTGGTATACGTATATTTCATAGATGGCTTAACCTAACTCTCTGAAAGTTTGCATGATGCATTGGTTTCTACTACGGTCGTGTCGTAGTTAACTTTTATTTCATCCCATCCGGACCCGGGTTTCTTTGTTCATTTATTATTGTGGAATATATCTTGCGTTGAGATATGGACACGTTGTTTGAAGACAAATAGACCAACTTCCGATATGTATATGTGTATATTATATAGCATGTAAACTAGATATATCAACATAGTCAAATATACCTTTGGTGAATCTTTTAGCAGGGGTAAAATCCCTTCGAATGAAATCATTTCCTTTTCAAATGTCATTTCAAAGCACCCCACGTTAATCCAGGCAGCTGTACACGATAAACCAGTTTAGAATATGTATCTTCTTTACCTCAATGCATTATGTGGTTGCGTAAGTTGTCTAGTTACTCACGCTCGATGATAGATTCTAATTGGTACACTTGGAGAACTTTTTCAATATCACTTTCGCATTCTTCGGTTTGACCAAAGAGATGGTAAACAGATGGCGCTGTCTTGGAGCTGAAACACTTTCCTTCTTGAATAGCAATTACATCAAATCCACGATTTTTTGCAGCTTGTGCACACCTGACACAATTGTTTTTATTCTTTAAAGTACAACGCTTTTCCTTCATTTTACGTAGCTACACAACTGCTGAAGGGATAGGTTTCGCTTTTATATTTACATCGTATGTTATTGCTGGAACCAGTTAGATATAAGAAGTAAATTCATCACAATTAAAATGCCTCTATTAATACCTTTGTACAGCGTCCCGTCTTGTTTCTGGCTCGCCTAATAATATTGGATCAGTTTTCTCTAGAGTAGGAATTAGCGGAGTTTCTCCATCCTTCCAGCACCCAAGGGGAATCAAGTGTATAGCTATTGGAGGAGATATTTAGGTTATTTATTTTGTAAATATCTGAAAAGCTTTCATATTTGTCAGGTATACTCACGCCACTGTGGTTTGCCAATTCGTTCTGTAATATCTGTTAAAAAAGGGCAATTTAAATGTCTACATAGAAATATTCAACCCGTAAGTTTAATTTGAGGTGATATTATGTGCCTTTATTTTGATGATCGTGAGCCAAAAAGCCCACGAAGATCTCGGCACGTACCTGACAATGATTATAATTGTAACAAATTTTCCAAAATACGAACTGACTTCGGATATAAATATCCTACAACATACGAAATTCATCAATTAATAAATTCGACGCTTTACTAATAACATATTTTGTAATGAGCATGAATTAATATTGTGCGAAAGGTTTTTTTTCGGTTTCGTAGGCTAAATAAGCAGTTGCTTTGGTAGATTGAAACTAAAGGATACAGTACACACAGGCTTACTGTAACTAGGTATGTAGGAAAAGTTTGGAATGAATGTTTTTCTTTATAATTCGAAATAGATTCGAGTGTCACGCATGGAAAATGTGAAAATGAAATAATGCCATTATTATTTCAGAAACGTTCATTTCTGTATGAATATTAGGTGTTGTATATTTAAAAGAATGCTTCTGAGTAAAATACAAGTAGGGTGAAGTATCATTTTCGCTTCGGACGAAACTGCAAATATTGTAAACAGCACCACCTGCATGTACACGAGTACTGTTATTGACATAAAACACATGTTAAATTTTTTTACTTCTGGTTTCTTTAATTATTTTGTACACTTGATTTGCATTTGGTCCACCTCTCCCCTTATTAAGGCATTCATTTGATTCTCCGAGCTCCTTGAACTGTAGC
This sequence comes from Halocynthia roretzi, assembly GCA_013436055.1. NCBI lineage: Eukaryota > Metazoa > Chordata > Ascidiacea > Stolidobranchia > Pyuridae > Halocynthia > Halocynthia roretzi. The sequence goes on along the minus strand of QRAM01000557.1, from coordinate 31,838 downwards.
CTAGATCAAAAGTAAAACCGTTTAATTAAAAAAAAGGTATTTGATACTTAAACACATAAAATCCGTCGTTAGAGACCATGCTTTTTCCGAACTGGCGCAAGCTCCTTCATCAAAAATCGCTATTGTATCATAGAAATAGGCTGAGGCATAAATGGCACAGCGTTCTAGTGCCTCCGGACGAGAGCGATAATCAGGAATACCCAGAAAATCCGATCTTGATTCCAATAGTGGAATGAGGCGATCTGTTGAACTCTCTAGCCAGCACCCTAGATTGACGAGAGTCACTAAATGCATAAAAAAAGAGTTATAAAATATACGGTAAATTCAATTTATTATCACGTTGTTATATCTACATTGCCCAGGGGGCAGATCGCCTTAGTTGCGTCTACTGTTTCAGATGCTTTTTTATGAATATAATACGATTTAAAATAGTTTAAAATAGCGTTTCTGAACCTTAGAAAATAGCATAGTAAACTTACGGCTCGTTATGGATGTTATCTGATACACGGTAAAGGCGTCTTGCGAACCCTTTCCTTTGTGCCCACAAGTGTCAGATTGTACTATCAGCTCTAACTTTTCTTCATTATCCACTTCACTCGTATAGCACATTCCTCCATTGCCGATGGCAAAGACTTGCAAACCAAGCGAAGCTGCCACGCTGGCACATTTTTCGATAGGATCATCTCTTGATTTATAATCACCAAAGAGCTTTAAAAAGTAGCCTTCTTGACGCTTAAATATATCGATGTTCTCTTTCCAGCATCCGATTGGCACGTATTTGGCTGGATTAGAATACAGAAGTTTTGTTATGACTTGTATATGTTACTAAGGTGCCGTTTAACCATTCATTTACTACATTTGAAATCAGTAATATGTTCGAGTATTCCCGTAAAAATATTCGTTACCAGTAAGTATTTTGTTGATGATGTACACTTCACTGGAAGAAGCCCCACCTTTCCCGTCACTTATGCACTCGTCGGATCGCTCAAACGCTAGATACTCGTCGTCTTTACACGAAGTGCAAATAGAGCAAAGGCCTCCTTTGCTCAACGCGATCTTAGTGTAGCCCAATTGTTGTGCCAGCTTCGCGCATTTTTGCACGGCATCAATTCGAAGCAAAAATGGTCCGTCAAGAAGTGGGTCTTTCCCTTCGAAACTGACGTATGGCCAGTCTGCCTCTGTATGCTTCCAACAGCCAAGATCTTGCACAACGACTGTGTAAAACAAACGTTGTTGAATTATTCATTCATTTGTTAAACTATTAACTTCCATACTCCCGACAAAACGGGCAAACTAACTAACTAAAATATTTACATAGAAAAGGTGCAACCTTGTTAATTCGCCTCAAGAAAAATTATGTTTTCGATACTTGACACAAGTACCGAAGGCATTACAAATGAGATAAATTGAAAACAATATATCATATACTTTTTTCATATGTGGATGAAGAAAATAGTACCTTAGTATCTATGCGAACAAATAATGCTTAGGATGAAAGGATGAAAGAGGATGAAAGAGAAAAATAATGACTGTTAATGGCATTTTACGCAGATTTAAAGGCTGTTTTGATCGAATGTGGATTATATTCACTGTACGGGAATGTGGAACAAATAGTTCAATTCCTCTACGAAAAGGGATTACTTTCTACTAAACCTACCGTCGATGATGCCGAAAGCAACAGAAAACAGACAACAGAAAAGTACCAAACGGTAGGACATGATTTAATTTGAGACTATTTGATAACACCAAGAAAATTCTGAAAATACAATACTGAAATCAAAAATAACATTGTATTGCATCTTATCCTTGCCCTCTAAGCACTGTTCTTTCTAGGGTAATTGTGGATAGGTAGTCATCTTTTATATCATTTTCCTTTTTTCTTTTCAGTAAAAAGTCCTCTGTGACACTTTGTTAAAGCTTCTAAAAAACTAGAAATGCATGTGTTCTTTTACTAGTACCATCCACGTGCGGTTTGATAAAAGATTATTAAGCTTCATTCATTATGCTCCAGGCAAATTCATCACCACTGAGGAGCTAGAAATTGAAAAATATTTATTCTTCATTCCAGTATTTTGCAACCGCTAAATATGTGGTGGTTCGTGTGAGGATTTTATAGTTTTAGTCCTACAAACGCCACAAAATACACTCTCGTTGACAGAGAGGATGCTCCGTTCTGCTCCTCGTGCAGAGGGTTACGTAAAAACAAATATAACACTGTGGTTAAACGACACTCAATTTTGTAGGGTATAAAACAATACACTTTCGATGTCTTATTATACAGTTTATTACTAGGTCGTATCACCAGACACAAATTCTGATGTCTACAACCGACTATAAGTGTTAGTATCACAATAGTATTATCACACTGCTGATTACAAGCATTAATTCACCAAGTCAATATTCGATGCTGCTTACAAGCATTCCATTCCATCTCTATACACAATGCTGCTTACAAGCATTCAATTATCCATCTCCCTATATACACCATGCTGCTTACCAGCATTCCACCTCTCATCTCTAGCTTTTCGGGCGTTATATAATATCTCTACACTGAAGTCTCTCCAGACTTCTTCTCAGTGTTTTACCAATTATAATTTTGATTGCCATGTGAGGCTCGAGTCGTAATATTCTCACGTTAACATCTGGCATTTTGTACAAGTCTACTCCCTATAAATAAACATGTCTACGAGGCAGATTCGAAATTGTGAAGTAAATTTAATCTCTTCTTGGCGGTCACTTTACTCAATTATAACAGTTTGCCCTTTTTCAGCTTTGAAAAGATAGCAGTGCAGAATTTTTCTAGTTCTACAGTAAAATAAAAATAACAACATGTATTGCCCACCGTTTTATCATGCCGTAGCTAGAATTATCACTGACCGGAGTGAGGGTACTATGTTTCGCTTATTAATCATACTATTCATAACATTGTATTGCTTCTTATCCTAGCTTTCTATACACTGTTCTTTCTAGGGTAATTGTGAATAGGTAATTATCTTTGATATCATATTCCATTTTTAAGAAAAAGCCCTCTTCGAGTGACACTTGTTCAAGCTTCTGAAAATCAAACTAGAAATGCATGTGTTCTTTTACTAGTACCATCCACTTGCGGTTTGATAAGAGATTATTAAGCTTCATTCATTGCCAAGCTTCATTCATTCAGACATTGCATTACCACAGTGGAGCTAGAAAAATATTTATTCTTCATTCCAGTATTTTGCAACCGATAAATAAACATGTTTGCGAGGCGGACTTGAAATTGTGAAATAAATTTAATCTCTTATTAGCGCTTACGTTACTCAGTTATAACAGTTGCAGTGCAACTCAGCAGTGCAGAATTTTCCTAGTTCTATTGTAAAATAAAAATAACAACATGTATTGCCCAACGTCTTATCTTGCCGTAGTCAGAATTATCACTGACCGAAGGGAGGGTAATTTGTTTCGTTTATTAATCATACTATAGGGAGTTGAATTGTACAGGGAACTGATGTCGGTAATTATTGTAACCAAATAGTAGTGGAGATCATAACGATAACGGGATATGTTATGTGGTGATGACATATTGATGTATAATGGTGGGAGACTGTGAAGCCCTTGTATCACTTCCTAAACATGATATTTAACTGCGGGAAATGTTACTGTATGGAGGCTTACAGGGAATATAGAGATACGCCGACTAACGAAGCGGCGGAGTGGATAGGAATAGGTCTCAGGACATGGTGAGACGAGGAGTTGGCTCGCAAAGGGCTAGAGTGAAAATAAGTTTCGTGAAATTGGTTGAGACGAGAAGTGTAAGATATCCTGCATGAAACTGTAAATAATAATACGATTATGATTAGAGTATTTGATTGTAATTAGTTTGTAGCATCAAATTTGAGTTGATGATATGAGCCTGTGAATAGAGTTGAAGTGTACATACAAAAACGTGTATTGATTTATACCTACAAAGAGACATCATTTAACCGCAGTATTACGTTTGTTTTTACGCGATCTTCTGAGTATCGGGCGAAGATAGCGGAGTTCCTCCTTGTAATCAGGAGTGTGTTTGTAGCGGTTCAAACGACAGAGTACGAACTAAACTAACAATAAACTATACCAAAAAGGTAACGATAAACTCCTCAACAAGCCGAATCGCAACATTGGCACAACTACAACAAAGTTGACCCACAACATTGGCCCGACGTGAAATTGGTAACTTTACAACAAGTTGAGCCGCAATAATACTATTAATAAATTTTGTTCAATTGATCGGTAACAGCTTATGTACCCAATCTGGCAGCTATAGGTCAAGCGATCTGGTTGTACATGAAGTACATGCAGACAAAGGTGTAGTGAAAGATTGTAATTTGAAACTTCAATCTGGAAACTTTTCCAATTATTTCATTTCATGCGCAAAGTCCCGGGGTATTACTTAGAAATCATGTGGCCTCACATACAAATAACTCACGTTGGTATTATCGAGGAAGTTCCAAGCTCCTTCCGCACCTGGATGGGAGTAAATACTACCACTCTAACGTCTCGTACTGGCCAAATAAGAAACGGGATATTTACATACACGAGCTTTTATTACAACTTGGTTCGGCACCGCGCGTGCGCCGTGCATACGACAAGAATGTTTTCTTCAATCCGGAGCGAACATCATAGAGGCGAAGAAGATACCGACCTATTCCTGACTATAAACGATTCCAACTGTCGATCGGGAGTTGGTACATTTTTTGTGTATGTATATTTTACGTTTTAGCCTATATTCACTAAGTAGATCGACCCCTAAAACGAGGCAGCACCACTTCCATCTAACCGTCGGAAATTTGTATGTATTAACCAGCAGCTTAGCATACAAGTTTATAAAACTTGGATATTTGATAAGAAATTGTACAAGACTAACCTGATAGAATTAGTACACTACCATTTCGTTCTGAGATTTGTGAGTATTGATTGTTTTATACTACTACACTACTAGTAGTCTAGCTACAAATCAGGTACACGTCCACCCGTTATATCCGAAGGATGCGTTCCGAGATAACGCATAGAGCAGTGGTTCTTAACCCAATTGGAGGTACCGAACCCTGCAAGCTTTATCAGTGCATTCACCGAACCCTTCGTTATTGGAAAAATGAAATATGATTTCTTTAAAACAGAGGTATATATATTTTTAGTGTACAAAATGAACCATGCATCAGTTGCACACAAAATCACTGTGTTCAAAGAACGTTGATGAATGATTTTCGTTAAAAATGGTATTGTTGAACATAGTCTTAGAATTCTCGACCTCTGCCAAACCCCTGAGACTGACTCATCGAACCCCTGTTAATAACCACTGGCATAGAGTCTTCTTACCAGCAACGATCCAACACACATACAATGTAAACTAATGTAGCCAATACATGTAGATTATGTAGAAAGCTTTGCAGAAACAATAGACCATATCCTCTCTTGGTGTCCAATTCTGGTGCCGACCGAATATATTCAATGGCGTAATCACGTTGCAACATATACTCATTGTCAAATTTTTTTGACTCTTATTTAACTATTCTTTTTCTCAATGATCTTGCGACCCCCAGGAAATCGAGTCGCTACCACAATGGGGGTTGCGACCACTGGGTTGAAAACGACTGCTCTAGGACAGATATAATAACGCAAACAGACGGGGCATTATTTGGGGCCTGTTTACAAAGAAATGTTGTGCAATGGCCGCTGATGTATGTGGACGTATGAGCACGTGCTACGAAGCGTTCTTACAACGGGGAGAAATAGCTGATAATGTAATAGTCAAGGTAGTGTATGCGTATGAACACGTGCGAATGTACATAGGGAAAGGTTAATGCAATACGCTCTTGCTGTAATTTATTTCTTCTTCATTGCGATTAGGAGGCAGTATGTATGGAGTTTATATCACGTGACGTACTCACGCCATTAATTGTAAAATATATTTATAATTACCACAAGTACTCAATTACATCAATAATATACATTATATGATAACATGCATGGCAGCAGTGACTATACTAATTGCTAATGCAATATAATGCATTATATAACGAAGTCGACCCGCTCATTAGTTTCTACTTCGTAATCACTTTTCGACCCGGTGAAACAACTGCATTGAACTTATCACACAGTTCGCTAGCACACAGTTTCGGGCGAATATGCCAATTATTCGGTTGAAGAAGCGTATTATTAGAACTCACAGAACAAGTTCTATTGTAATCGGTGTCGAAATATATGCGAGATGGTAAGTGACCATTTCGATAATTCTCTCGTACGAGTGCCAGACAGTATGCGAGAGAACACACGTTCTAAGCGTGTTGCATAGCAGTTAATTATTCTTCATTTTTTTCTGTCCGATTTAGGAAATTATTAGGTCTTTTTTAGGGTTTTCTAGGATCTATGCATTTCCTGAGTTTTGTGTTATACGGTACAAGGTATAGCTTAAAAATAACAGATTGCTTCAGTAGATTTTTAAAGCAGATAAATGTTTTCACTTTCGTCATTGATTATCCGTAATTAATTCGTGGGATTAACAACCATAACGAATTATGAAGAACTTATTATGACGTATTAAAACGCTTGAGCACCCAAGCGTTCAACAAAGTGTTCTAGAAGTGTTACTGCAACTGAACGTAAGGTTACATTATTAAAAATCTATTGTATTGTGCATAACTGCAATAGATGACTGAGATATTGAGATGAGAAATATTAAATATACACGACCACCTGAAAAAGTGAGCAGAAGGATCCCGACGTCTTTTAAAAATAAGTCAATTCCTGAAGATTTCGTTGTTCAGGGGAATTATGATCAAGCTGATGACGAATTTGGACACAGCAATGTGCCTGTAATAGCTTTGCAAGTATTCTTTTGAGTAAAATGAAAAGAATTTCTTCTTGGCAACCGTTTATCTCGATAACATACTTTAACATGGTACTGCTTTATATGGATAACTAAAAGAACTACATCTAGTTTAGGAAGACTACATATTGTTGAACGAAATTCCGAGTGTTATCAGTATGTATGACACGTCTTACCACTTGAAGACACATTGAAAAAAGCACTTTGGGAACATTCAGCGTATTTCATAATAATACATTGTTCTTCATTTGTTGCAATGCCACAAGACGGCAAGATTTACATTTTTGATCCGCATTCAAGAAATGAGAAAGGATTATGCGACTGTGATGGGAAAAGTACAGTAAGAGAAAAAACAAACTTGTATCAGCATTGCAGTGATTTGATATGGTCTATGCACATTCCCTTTGCAAATTTCGGAGTGAGAGGCGTAAACGTTTGCGTAATGCAAATACTGAAATTGCTACCGAAAGAAACAATCGTAAAATACAAAATTATACAATTCTTGAAATAATTACAGTGGGAATAAATTCCGAAATAACTCCGCCAGCAAGTTATATTGAAATCGAAAAGAGAGAAACAGAAGTTTACAGCCCAGGAACCAAAGATTTTCGGAAAACTATTTCAAATACTGAGAAAATGGATGATGATATAACAATGCAAGCAGGTGACATTCAAAGCACAAAAGATGTATTCGAAAATCAAATTTCTGAAGAGAATCACATTGAAATAATAGATCAGGGCAACGTTCAACTTTTATCGGAATATGATGTTGAAGTTACCCATGAAAGAATAGGTTAATAAGTGGATTTTAGACCTTTGCAACCTATCACTATGTTAGCTTTAAGTCGTAGACTTGGCATGAAATGTGAATATTTGAACATCGTAGAAGGGATGAAAACACTTAATCATACCAGAAAAATCACTGCTGATGGGAATTGCCTTTTCAGATCGTTGTCGTACACTCTTTCCGTAACGGAATGAAATTATACACTTGTGAAATTCGAAATACTGAAATATAATGAAAGCGTATTTAAATCGTATTTCCGAATTTAGTATCAAGAATTATCTGCATCGGAATACATTTTTAGATTGTTATTGTGTTGTTAAAATTACATACAAAATTATATATCCTGCTTGCACAAGTCGAGANACACGCAAGATAGAATGTAGATGATACACTGGATTGATTTGAAGTAAGCACGGTGATGCTAGTGATGATAATGTGACAAATTTACAATTGACAACAAAGGGAGTTGTGCATAATTGTCTACAATTCTATTTGATACATGGATTACCTTCGATTTTGCGCGAAATTGAAAACGAAACTGTCAGGAATTGTAGATGACATCGTTAAAAAAAATTGACACACTGACTGTGAGGACCCGTGGGGGTTCGAAGAGTGAAAGACGAATTTTTAGGTCAAAAAGGACATTTCAGGACTAAAATTGACATATATTTTGCGCGGAATTGAAATCGAGACTTTTGGGAGATAGTTGATGGTAGTGTTAAAAAAAATATGACAAAGTTGGAGTTCGATACGCTACCTGTAAAGTGTAACGGTTCAAAATTGGGTGGGACAGATTTTAGGCACATTTGGCATAATAAATTATGTGGATATGTCTTACCATAGTCTTTAAATACCGTATCGCCGCTTGCAGTCATTTGGCACAACGTAAAGCTTGATTGGATAGGAGGAAGAGGAACATTGTGGGATGCAACAGTAATTCCCTCCTCGGTTTTAGTAGTATTTGCCATTGAAGTATTTATTGTTCGTAGTATAGAAATCTTGAGATATCTAAATTTCGTAAGCAAGCACTTCTCAGTCACTGCGCAAACTTTGTTTAAAATGAATATTAATAAATTATTTGCAACTTTCATGATATAATTGACACTGTTTATTGTTTACTCTGGTTACCAGTTACCGAGAAGTTGTCATACTGTACATTTCAGAAAGTGTTCATCGAACACTAGGTGGCGCAGTGAACAACCACCTAAACGAGAGAATCGTCAGCGCTTCCAGACTAAGTATTTAAAGACTATGGTTTTACTTTCTACGTATTTTCATTTTTATAGCGGGATGTTGCTATACACTAAAAATTATTGAATATAATGATTTCTGAATTATAAATAAAACCGGAGTAATTAAATATTTACTATTCCGGGCATAATTGGCACAGCCGTCCAAAACTGTGCGATAGGTTCACTGCAGTAGAATATACCCATCTTATGTTTTTCATGAAATAAGTCGGTATTTCAATGTACAGAGTTTTGGCTAGACCAGACCTTTCTCATGCTAAGATTATACCTCCTTGTGGTTTTGTAAGCGTGTGAATGAAAAATCTGTTCCCTTCAAACAGCAAACCCATTTCGTGTTGACAGTTCCATGGAAACGTGTGCTCAGCATTTAAACGGCTTGTCATGATAATCCAGCTATCAGTTTCCAACCAACTGTACAGCTATTTGTACATGCAAGCAATCATAACTGATCGTTATCTCTAAATACTCGCACAACTAATCACGCCACAAGCGTGGGCATCCCAGATGGGCATTCCAATGTTCCATGCACAAACCGACAGAACGATTACAACGGGAAATTTAAAGAAAGGCAAAAACTGTAATCAAAGAAATAAAAAATGTAACGTTCTGGAAAAACAGTAAAGCAGTTGGCGGGCCGCATGTGGCCCATAATTTTCTGTTGATACTAAATATTAGATACTGGATATACCTAAATATTTCAATACTGGACGATTTTCAGGTAGAAATTATCATGGCACCTTCTAGTGACTATTCCTCTGCTTCTGGTGAGCTATGGGGTTTGCCACTTATGCCGAGTACTATAGAAGTAGAATTGTTGCTGCCCAATGGAATCTATCTTACCCTTGAAGCTGCTCGTGAATTGACCCTTCATAACCTCAAAGATATGGTATGGAAACAAGCTCTGCGGTACCCATTGTATAATGAGTTGATGGAGCAAGGATCTTATATCTTTGTTGGTGTTACGCAAGACGCTGAATGTGAAGAATTTTACAATGAAAAGAGAAGACTTTGTGATCTTCATTTATTCCAGCCAATTCTGCGATTAGTTGAATCAGAAGGGAATGTGCAAGAGAAGCTTTTGAAAAATGAAATTAGACAAGCAATAGGGATGTCTGTAGATGAATTTGATAGAATCAGTAGCCAAGAGGTAGATGACTTCCGTAGAAATATTTCAACATTTTGTAAAAGTGTCATAGACAAAAGGCTGGAGTGTACAGATGCATTGGCTTTGATCAAGTATCGTTATCCACCCTGTATGGAATCAGCACCAACACTGCCACCGCATACTAAAAGCAAGCTCTTGATCAATAGATCTTGGCTTGTAGTGCGTTTGTGGGATAAAAAGAGCCTTCAACATACAAAACTGTCGATAAAGGTTTCCTATAATGCTACTCCATCTGAGGTCTTGACAGAGGCTTTAAAAAAATTCAGTAGACTTCACAAAGATATATATCCTGAAAAGGTTAGGAATATATCTTTGAAAGAGCTCGAGAGTGCAGGCATGTACACATTGAAAGTCTGCGGATTGAATGAATACATTGTTGGAAATTTTCCTATATGTCAGTACAGGTACATACGACAATGTGTTAATCGTGGGATCAACCCAGATTTAATGGTAGTTCCTACCAGAGACATTATCAAGAATATCACCAGTAATGTACAGTATCTGCAACCTCAGATTGCCAAATGCAAGCCCGTAACACCAAATGAATCTTTGAAACTCATATCGAGAGATATCCTATTTCGTTTGCATGTAATTTCTGCTGCTTATGTAAATACCAAGGAACAGGATCACACTTACATTTATGTAAATTTATATCATGGCAGTTCACCGTTATGTGAGCCTCAGAAAACATCTGGGATGTTATGTCCACCGAAATGGAATGAATGGCTAGAATTTGACATCGCTTTGTGTGACATGCCACGGAGTATAAAACTATGCATTTCGATATGTGCGCTCAGAAAAAAAAAAGATAAAGATGAACACTGGCCCCTTGCATGGGCAAATATCCCTCTGTATGATTACCTTGGATGCTTGCTACAAGGTAAAGTCACATTACATTTATGGCCAAGTTCACATTTAGTTGAAGGAAGTGTGCACCCTCTAGGGGTATCTGGTTCAAATCCCTGTATGGATTCTCCTAGTGTGGAGGTAGAATTCGAAGATTATGGTGTTGAAGTGTTATATCCTGTGGATATAACCTCCATTAACTGTAATTTACCAGTCAAGTCAGGTCAAGCTAATGGTGTGGATAAATCTGACAACACAAAGATCGATTTCACTGATATTAATTCAAACCTTGACATTTCATCATTTTCTCAAATTCGTGATATAATATCAAGAGATCCACTTTATGAAATGTCAGATGACGAAAAAGACCTTATGTGGAATAATCGTAAATGGTGTCTACAGATTCCGGAATCTCTTTCCAAGCTTTTGCAGTCTGTGAAATGGGAAAATCGCCACGAAGTGTCACAAATATACACACTCTTGAGATATTGGCAAATTCTTCCACCAGAAATTGCTTTGGAGCTTTTAGATAGCAAATACCCAGATCCGAATGTTAGAGCATTTGCAACTAAATGTCTCCAACAGACTCTCAGTGATGATGAACTGTTGAAGTATTTATTGCAGTTGGTTTTGGCCTTGAAATTTGAACCTTATCTTCTCAGCCCACTTGCTAAATATCTACTCTCGAAAGCAATGGTTAACCATCAGGTATGCCATTATCTATTTTGGCATTTAAAATCCGAAATGCACAACAAAAAAGTGACACTGAAATTTGGTTTGTTGCTGGAAACGCTCTGCAGATCATGCGGCAGTTACTTATCAGACTTGACTAATCAAACTGAGATGCTTGATAAGCTTGTGAATTTGAACACGATTTTAAAAAAAGAAGAAACCCTGATGTGCAAGATGTTTAGGGACCACCTGGCGAAGCCAGACTTTAAAGAGCTTTTTGAAAACAACACTAATCCAATTAATCCATCTCAAAGGCTTGGTGAATTGTTGAGTGATTTATCTGAAGTTAAGTTGTCTGCAAAACGTCCATTTGTACTGAAGTGGAGAAATGATGATCCTCTCGCTAGTTATTTTCAGCCAAGATGGGGAATTTTATTCAAAAATGGAGATGATCTGCGTCAGGATATGCTGACACTTCAAATTTTCAAAGTAATGGATGATATATGGCAGCGAGATGGTCTGGATTTGTGCATGACACCTTACAAATGTATCTCAATGGGTTATGAGATAGGAATGATAGAGATTGTTGAAAAGGCAGAAACAATCATGAGCATACAGAAGAAGGGAGGAGTTGTTGGCTCACTGCAGCTGAAATCTGGAATGTTACATCAGTGGTTAAGAGACAAAAATCCAATTGAACTACAGTATGATTCTGCAGTGACAAACTTTACCAAATCCTGTGCGGGATATTGTGTGGCCACTTTTATCCTTGGCATTGGAGATCGCCATAATGACAACATTATGATTAAAGAGAATGGTCAGTTATTTCACATTGACTTTGGCCATTTCCTAAATCACAAAAAGAAGAAGTATGGAATTCGGAGAGAAAGGGTTCCATTTGTGCTTACTGATGATTTCCTCAAAGTTATATGCAGAGGGGGAAATGATGCTCAAAACACAGTTGAGTTTGCAAATTTCCAAGACCTATGCTGCAAAGCTTACTTATCTATTCGTTCACATTCCAAGCTAATTCTGAATCTCCTATCTATGATGCTTGGAGCTGAGATTCCTGAGTTATCTTCTTTTGATGATCTTGAATATGTTCGTCAAACATTGGCGGTCCAACAATCGGAATCTCATGCGAATAGGTTTGTATCCACTGTTAGGTAGTAGTTTAGAAGTGCGGTCCCTGTATGCACCAAAGGAAACTACACTAAAACCACTAGAAAAGAGCCACCCAAACCAACACTAGACAATAAACAAAAGTGTCAGGGTTAATCATTACTTCATATTTATTATTTATTCATTTATAATATTGCTCCGAAAGTGACGATCACGATATGTGCTCTTTTGTTATGCTATCTAGTGGTGAAAATCTGGTGCGACGTGAAAAAGTGCAGATTTGTCTGAAACCCATGGCTAAATTAGATTCATTGTTTCGTGGTTATTGTCCCCAATCGAAATGGTGCTATGCAATATGTGTGCTTGGGACCGCAACTACTAAACTAGTACCCTACTATCTAAAAAATACACACGCTTACACATAAGCGACACAACAGTATTTTAAGTAAAAAGGTTTCAGGGAAATGAGTTAGAAACTTGGATTCGGTATGTGTACAATAATTTCATCAAAAAATTCATCAGATTTCTCGAGGTGTAATTTTCTTTTATCCACCTACCCTACCTGCATTCAGCTTTACTACTAATTTGTGATGTGAGAGTTCTGACTGGATTTAACAATAAGCGTTATGGTGGTTTACTATTTCCTGGTTAGGCAATATTGGATTTCTTTCATGTAGCTAATGTTAAGAAACAACACACAGAAAATATATTCTTAATATATGTCAGTCATCCTTAAACCAATGGTGTAAACAAAAATATGGATTTTGTGTATTCAGCATTTGAATATGATGGCAAAAGTTACACAAAATTTTGGTTTCATACTAACATGGAAGAGCTCGCTGAGTCTAAAATTTCCAAAAACTATACTTACTATAATTTTGCATGCCTGAGATTTTTATGCATTTAGCAGGGTAGGTTGGTAGTTAAAACTTTCATCTTTGACTCCTCAACTTATAGGGCCCGTTACTAATATTTATATATCTTCAAGGGAAATACACGCAGCATATAAGGTATTTCATTGCTGAATTCAAAAGTTATTACTGATGTACAGCAATGGCACCCAATTTGCAGTCTGCAAAATAGTTTAGTAAAATTAAGGTTATTCAAACCATCAATCAAGTTCAGTACTATGTAAAAGTATACACTAGACCAGTGTTTCCCAACCTTTTTGTACTAGCGCCCCCTTGGACTCTTAGAGTTTTTCATATCGCCCTCACTTCCAAAATTCATTCATAAGTTACAGCACACAAATTTTTAAAAGAAATGAAGTCCTGGGTAATATTTTATAAATCCCTTGTAACTCACCAACGCCCACAAGGGGGCGTTATCGCCCACATTGGGAATCCCTGCACTAGACGCTTATTGAAGCAGTTGTTATTGTTGCAGACGATTTCGTGAATGCATGAGTGATGCCCACAGTGGAAGATGGACAACAAGAGTGGATTGGGTTTGCCATGCTGTCAAACAAGGAATACTTAAAACCTGACATATTTCAAATAACTTGATGATTTGATGAAGGTTTAATGGTTCTAATGAATGTGATGAGGGTTTCCCTTAATCATACTGTGTTTCGGATTTCAAAATTATGCTTTAATGTGCCAAAAATTAGTGATGTTTCAGCAGATTATCATAGCCTTAACAGGCAAGCGAAAATAGTTGCTGAAACTTGCATAACACATCCCATGTTCTTTACCTAGAAGTAATTTTGAACTTTATTAATACTCTATTTACCTGAATATGCCATAAATTTGTTGAACAGCCGGATTAACTCACAGTTTAGTAAAACGCATTTAAATTCTCCTTCTTGAATGCGATTTATGAGAAAAAACAAACTGCAAGTTAACATAAAATAACTTTCTTATCTTTTTTCTTTAATACGGGCAATAGTGTCCAATATTTGATATTCTTTCAAAGTGTCCAGGATTTCAACCAGACTCTTGTACAGTGTAGTTAAATTCTAATATATGGTATTTTGAACTGTACAGTGGATCCTCATACTACGAGTTTAATTCGTTCCACGACCGGGCTCGTATAACGATTCACTCGTATTATAAAACGTGTTTTTCCATTGAAATTGATGGAAAACTAATTAATCCGTTCCAGGCTCCAAAAACCACGCAAAATGCCTTTGTTAAAGTATTTTTGAACAGAAACGTACAGTTAAAATTAAAATAATACTACATATGTGTATATGTAATAAAACATAAGAGATTATACACAAAATTATCGTGCAGATCGTCGTCGACGTCGTTCGGTTGTATTGCTTTGCCAAGTCCACTACACGCACTCCTTATGTGTTTTCTATTATTGCACTCTTCACTTCTATTGTGATAAGCTTTTTCTTCTTACCACTACTATCTTCAGTACTTACTTTTTTTGGACCCATGGTTAACACAAAATCAATCCAAAATATGCACGAAACACGAAATATTCACTAGCACAAAACGCTCGTGACGTTACCGCTACAAAATAAACACGTGAATCAAGCG
>QRAM01000556.1:5594-55691 GCA_013436055.1 Halocynthia roretzi | reverse complement strand
GTACTCGTAAGCTATCCATAATAATGTGATGCACTATAAAGCTTAATATAGTTAAAACGTTAAAAAAAGGGCCGGAAATGAGGATCAGATTGAGCTCCACTCTTAACAATGTTCACAAGTAGGAGCCATGCCACTTTTATCGGTACCAAGTAAACAAAACTGTACATTCGGGAGCCAGAGACACTCTTATTGGGCTAGACTAATATTATGGCGTTAATTTTTTATAATCTTCACATTATTAACGTAATTCTATATACGATTGATGCAATATTACAGTTTTTGCAAAATTTCGTTCGACTTAAAATTCAAATGTGTGTGCATTACTATTTTCCTCCAATATTCAACCTCACTATCTTCAGAGTTGATGCTAGGCAACTGGATAATAAGTAGAGGGCGGAAGAGATTTTGTTAGAAGAACGTTAGAGTGGCCCTGAGTAAGCTCTGGTGGCGCTTCCGGTTTGTGCGGTAGTGTCCCCCCGGTGTGTGCCCCAGTGTGAGCTCTTGTGGCCTGTGCCCCAGTGTGAGCTCTGGTGGCCGGCCGGTGTTTGACCCAGTGCGTGCGATTGTGTCCTCCCCGGTGTGTGCCCCTGAGTAAGCTCTGGTGGCGCTGCCGGTTTGTGCGGTACTGTCCCCCCGGTGTGTGCCCCAATGTGAGCTCTGGTGGCCGGCCGGTGTTTGACCTAGTGTGTGCGGTACTGTCCCCCCGGTGTGTGCCCCAATGTGAGCTCTGGTGGCCGGCCGGGGTTTGACCTAGTGTGTGCGATTGTGTCCTCCCCGGTGTGTGCCCCTGAGTAAGCTCTGGTGGCGCTGCCGGTTTGTCGGTAGTGTCCCCCCGGTGTGTGCCCCGGTGTGTGCCCCAGTGTGACCCGCCGGTGTGTGCGGTTGTGTCCCCCCGGTGAGTGCGATGGCCCGCCGGTGTGTGCGGTTTGTCCCCCCGGTGTGTGCCCCAGTGTAAGCACTGGTGGCGCCGCCGGTTTGTGCGGTAGTGTCCCCCCCGGTGTGTGCCCCCAGTGTGAGCTCTGGAGGAGCGCTGGTGTGTGTCCTTCCTGGTGTGTGCCCCTGAGTGAGCTCTGATGGCCAGTCTCTGTTTGCCCAGTGTGTGCGATTGTTGTCCCCGTCGGTCTGTGCCCCCAGTGTGAGCTCTGGATGCCCGCCGGTATATGTCAGATTCAGGAAATGTACTGAAATGATAGGAAGAGCCTGTGGCGGTCAGTAAATAAAACTGTGGCGGTTGAAGTCCGTCGAGAAAACAACAAAAAAAAGAAGCTAAAACACTCACAATGTTGTCATCGACCCTTGCGATCACGATGAAAAAACCGGAGAAAAAATGCAAAAAAAAGGCGTCGTTCCACAAAGTGGAACAACAAATCTTAGATCGTGAAGATAACTTTGAACACATTGCAGTGAGCACTTGTCATTTTTCCTCGAAAAAATGCAAAAAAAAGGGGCGACATTCCACAAAGTGCGCGCGAGGTTTCCGTCCTCGTTCTCATTTGAATATTTGCTACACTCACCTTAGGACACCTGCGACTTTCGCGGTCTGAAGGTATGAACGCTTGGCTGCCACAAGCCAGTTATGTAACTTTTCTGACACCTCTTGAAACTCGCAAGTTCAAACGGATCGATAGACCACACTTTGGCGGTCTGTATTCATACTGAAAATCCAAATCAAGTGAGCTNCCGACATCGAAGGATCAAAAAGCAACGTCGCTATGAACGCTTGGCTGCCACAAGCCAGTTATCCCTGTGGTAACTTTTCTGACACCTCTTGCTTGAAACTCGCAAGTTCAAAAGGATCGATAGGCCACGCTTTCGCGGTCTGTATTCATACTGAAAATCCAAATCTTGTGAGCTTTTGCCCTGCGCGAGGTTTCCGTTCTCGTTGAGCTCACTTTAAGACACCTGAGTTATGACCCATGTACAACTGCTGTTCACATGGAACCATTCTCCTCTTCGACCTTCCAAGTTCTCATTTGAATATTTGCTACAACCACCAAGATCTGCACTGACAACTGCTCCACGCGAGGTGGCGCACGATGCTTCGACACACCACACCCTTAAAGGATTCCGACTTCCATGGCCACCGTCCCGTACTGAGCAGAATTACTAGCACGGTAAGGGTGAAACTAACATGTCTCACGACGGTCTAAACCCAGATCCCGTTCCCTATGAGTGGGTGAACAATCCAACGCTTGGTGAATTCTGCTTCACAATGATAGGAAGAGCCCGAAGGATCAAAAAGCATTCGTTAGGAGCAGGAGGAAGCGACTATTACGCTCCTCCAAGTTATCTGTGATCATTTTCTGTATCGGAACGGGGGTCTTCGAATGGATGGAGTCTTCGAAAACTGTGCCCAATTGCATCTGGAAACGACGAAAATTTGATGATCGGCGACCGCCACTGAAATTACGAAGTATTGCATAAGCAACCATCGGGAATGTTAGCATGTCGTCAGAAGCGATGCATCTTGCGTGAATCATCTTTATCAGACTGTAATAATCTCTCAATCCAAAATACTCCACTGTTTGCTGGTTGTAGATTTCCAGATACGTGGATGTGAGAATATCTAGCAGCATTTGGTTCTCCTTTATTTTCCATCTCTGGTTTTCGAAAATACCTTTCGCGGTTTTGAGCAGGTCGGTCTGTGTCGGTTTGTTTCTCGTCACGAAGATCCCACGATTCATTTTAGCAGGGTCGAGGGCCCAGTTTGAGATCCCTACAAAACCCACCTTCTTGCTTTTGTCAACGTCGGTGAGACTGCCGCCATCTGCACTGCCGCACTCGAGAAGAGGATGCAGGATCTAGATGATTAGATAAGAAATTAAGATAATAACAGATAAGTAGTAAAAATGTATCTTATGAAAGTCAATTAAAATACACCTTTTTGTATTAACAATATATTCAAGGCAGCAAGTATTCTAGTCTTACTTTCTAACATGTAACGAACTTCTGAAATTATCCTAAAAGTGCCAGAGCGAATTTCAAGCTTTAACCAATCGGAAGAAGTAACGACTTCCTGGAATTCTGGAACTCTATGATTGATACTTGTAAAGCAAGTTATTATTTTTTGAAGCACATACCTCTGGTGCTTTGTCATCTCTAATGGCATCCAGTTATCAAAGAAATCAGTGGCTATGCAAACTCGGTTGCCAGGAAGCAACTTATTTCCAGTAGTTATGACGACACGAAACTCAATATCTGTAGAGCAAAGACAGATATTTATCATTGTTTTTATCATCATTTATTGAATTGTTCTAGCTGAAATTACTAATAGCAAGCAGGTATCCCATCTGCATCAAGTCCAATTACTTAATGTTACCACCAACAGTGCAGAATGGAAGTGTAGCAAGCAGGATATATAATTTTGGACTCGCTTTTTCGAGAAAATCCTGTGATCTTTGTCATGCAAAGTTACAAACATAAACATGATCACTTCGCTGTCACCATATCGTTGGAACACTGAATGGCATTTGCTTCCGTTTTATTAACAATTGAAACAAACATTTTGATCTCCCACTTGACAACCAAAATAGTGTTTGTAAGCAAACTTGACTATGCTGGAAAGCTTTACACGGTGAATAGATGGAGTGTACTCACCCCATATATAGCACAAGTGTTCTGGATGATTTATACAGCCTTGTTTAGATATAGAAAGCAAGATTTTTTTCTGTCTGAACAGTAATTTTAACAACACAATAATGGTTGCACGAATTAATTACGGATAATCAATGACGAAAGTGAAAATTTTTAGCTGCTTTGAAAATCTACTAAAGCAACCTGTTATTTTTAAGCTATACCTTGTACCGTATAACACAAAACTCAGGAAATGCATAGACTCTAGAAAACCCTAAAAAATACCTAATAATTTGCTAAATCGGGCAGAAAAAAATTGGGAATAATTGAACTGCTATGCAACACGCTTATCACGTGTGTTCTCCCACTGCAGCGGGAGTTTTAATAAAGTGAGGCCATGAAAAATAACGTCTGCTATACAAGATTCACTCTAAAATATTAGTAGGCTGAAGGTAATTTAGTGCGAGTATAACTCTATTCCCAAACTTTATTCAACTCCGAATTAATATTCACCATAGCAGGAGTCATCCTTCTCAGCATTTTTGACATTGTCTAGCGTCTTCACTACAACAGCTGGACGTTGGGAAGATTCTAAAAATAACATGGAATAAATGTTACAAAAATTCTTCTTGGGATAACGGAAACCAGAATTCTGGAAAACTATTTGTAATTGCTTGTTGAATTTATACGATTTGCTCGCGATCATATAGAAGCAATAGTAATATCAATTTTTCAACATACTTCACATGTTTATTTATATAAATTGCTGGTTTTTAAATGGATATTCAATTGGATTGGGCGGTACTAGCTTTATCCGATTGAAAATTTATTATAAAACAACCTCTCTGCCCTGAAGTAGCTAGCGGTAGAAAAGTGAACTCTATCTCAAATAAAAGATTCTCACCATTATCTTTCTGTGACTGCTTCGTTCCGTCTCTATCTTCGAGGTTTCTTCGATCAAGAGCTCTTCTCTCTGTCAGTGGTAGCTTAATTAGTCTCCGTCAATAAGTTTAGAACATCACTACGAAACGCGAGTGAAAAGAATGCTCACTTTTTGGTTTCGGATCCGGCTCCGTCTGGGATCGGGTTTGGGGTCGTTTCAATCCACTCAACTCCTTCTCAGTAGACGACACTGAAGGCCGATTTTCTTCCATTTTCAATGAACCGGAATAGTCTGCTTTGAAATACAACAGAAATTACCAAATGTACTGAATTATAAACTGTTACATAAAATGCTGAAAATTAGTAAAAATAATAGAAGACAAAAAGTATGGGTTTTCAAAGTTTCTGGATATACCCAAGGAGTAGAATGATGATTGGCGAAAATCTGAGTCGAAGGTCGAATAAACTTTTGGTGGTGGCACATTTTAAATAATTTCAAAGTGAAATTTTGAACTACCTCACACACTGTTTTGGATATCAAATTATCTGTGTGTATGTCATTTCATAATTGTATGTATGTTCAGGGTTATAATTGGAATAATAATTGACTTACTATTCATCGAGGTTAACCAAGTTAGATGGGTCTGCCTAATTGTACCATCCGGTTTACTATCATGAAGCCAATGACATCACAATAATAGCAGAATTCTGTTTCTACGGATCTAAAATAATACGTTTAGCCTAGGTATCAATTACCTATCTCATTTGAAAGTGGTTGTGATGGTGATTACCGTATTTCCCGTCTCATATGACGCTACAAGTTCGGTATATGTGAACCATATAATGTTCAATGTGTTTCACCACCCAACCATATAAAAGTTAATACATGACAATGCATCATTCAGCAGCGACGGTCACGCTCAATCAACTATAATACAGCTATCCATAAGTAGAGCAACCATATTTTTATAACTAAAAACTGGGCCCGTCAAAAGAAATGTCATTTTAAGTTTGGTTCATATTTAGACGTATATAGCTATTAATGAGATGCATTCTGGGCAGTCCAAAACAAATATGCAGGATTAAAATATCACCAAAATAAAGAAAAAAAATATTGCATTGAATCATAATTTATCTTCGACATGTCATACTTTTCTGTACATAGCACACGGCCTTAAAAACGGGACAATCCTGTTAACAAAGGGATCTATGGTAGCCCTATCCATGAGGAAAAAAATTGGGTAAAAAGGTTGAATAACCTTTATCACTTGCGTTAGTAATTCGCATGGATGATGTTTTTTTTCTCTTGTATCGCATATTTCTCCGGTTTCTCGCTGTGCAGAAAGAGGATGAACAAATAAATAAATATTTTTAGTTTGTTAGTGGATACTATTCATTCCATTGCAAATAATTGCCTTTTATATTAGCTAAATTTCTCTTTCTGCTGCCACTTTCTCCGTTGGTACTTTCTTTCGAGAGTTCTTTGACAATTTCAACAGTCTCCTGCAGAAATATATAAATTAGAATGTTGATAGAATGGAATAACAAGCTTATTATGCTTGAAAAGCAGTACAGAACCTATGAAGGTTTATATTTTCAATTCATTCATGTAATGGTGTCCATAAAGTCTAAAGAGAAGGCTAAGATGCATTTACAGATGTACTGTAAATTATTTTAAAGCAATAAATATCCCTTTCATCCTAGTACTGAAATCTCCGGAACCAGGAAAAAGAAATTCTTCTATATTTAAAAGAACTTGTTAGTTTCTGTTTGATCGGTTATACAATCGTAAGGTCGGCTTACAATCGAATAAATACGGTAACCGACAACCCTCCGGTCCCAGTGGATCCGGATAGGAGAGTTCATATGAGATAAATTTGTAATTAAATATATATATAATCAATAGATATATGGAGGTAAGGTTTAATCAAACCAACTTACTTTATTCTCTGCCTCATCTTTTGTCTCTTCATTTCCTTTTTCCTTCATCTCTTCTTCATTTCCTTCTACTATTATCTCTTCGACCTTCTCTTTTTTTTGACATAACTCCCCCAGAGATGACACAAACGCTTTCACACTGTCTTGATCTTCTGTTGTGATGCAATGTTGAAGGAGTGACATCAACCAATCATCATCTTCGCCAAGATTTCTAAATTGTGACAATAAGTTTATGATTTCCTATTAAATATTGTGTACAGTCGTCCCTCGTCGATTTTATATAATATTGTATTGTATGTATTTTATTGTAATATTGTATGGATTTCATTTCATGATAAATACCGTGCTGTACAGTACTAGTATGTTTAAGCGAAACAAAAAAATTAAATAACAGGTCAAATAATTGTGGTTAAGGTTAATTAGGTAAATAAGAGTGTGTGAATGGTTTATAATGGTTTAAATACGTTTAAATATATTCAAATAATTAAATAAATATGTGGTCTTTGCGGATCTTCACCTATCGGAACGTGATCCCCGCGATAGGGATTACTGTACTGCCACCTGTGTCACATGTAAGTAGGATATAAGTATCAGATATACACAAAACATTTTGAACAGTGGTGGCTCGGTAGAGCACCCAGACACTTACTTGTATGTGTATGAAGAATAAAGAGTCTTTATATTTTATTTTTGATACATTTATAGTTTATTTTCATTAAAATGAGACAAAACTAGAAGTTTCTTTCAAAGTTACTACAGTCGACACCGCTTAATACATCCACCTCGGGCCGGGCGATTCTGGATGTAATAAGCGGTGGTTGTATTAACCGATGTCTCCTTATCAGTGTAGTTGTGTTACATTTTATTCTACGCCAGTACAATCTTTACGGTACGATCCTTATCAAATTTAGCCCAAGTCTAAGACTGTTCAAGCCCAGTCTGAATTTCTGTTTTGATATCACATGTGCGTTGCCTGCGGAATTAAGCAGTATGTCCGGTGTAATCTTAAGTTTGCTTGATAGACTTGTCAGTCATATTTGTCTCACCATAATAAAGCTCGTACAGTTCTAGCTGTAAGACACTCAACGTAGGTCCACGGGACAGTCAAGCTTCAATCATTTCGCAACATCAACTCGCAGTCCCCACAGCTATTGTTTCGTCACAGTAAAGCCAGTATTCTCGTTCATTATAGGCCATTATTTGTACACAGTAAAAACAATTTGCCTTCATGGGGAATCGAAAGTGGATGTATTAAGCGGTGGCTGGATGTATTAAGCGGGGTTTTTATAATGGGGAATGAATAGGAAAATTCCGTTCCAAGCAATTTGGATGCATTAAGCGGTTGGTTGTATTAACCGGGGATGTATTAACCGGTGGCGACTGTATTAACATGGCAGTTGGCACAAAATCAAGTAACACTGTAGCTCAGCTTAGTATTTACAATGATTAAGGCCATGAGAGTGGTGTCATAATCCATGCTTGCTTTAACCACTTCAATGACTCTGGCAAACAGTGGCAATGAAAAGTAGAGTGAAGTCAGTGAAGTATTTACAAATTATTAACTTTTAATGGCTGACATTGAATGTAAAAATAGGGCTTCCAGTCCCTCCATTCTATTTTCCCACGATCCACTATTATTTACCACTCTTCCTTGAAGCGATGATGTCAAAAGCAAGCAAGATCTTTTTAAGTCAAGAATGAATGGATGTTCTACCATCTAGCAGACACTGCCAGAAGCAAATGTTATGTTCTCATTGAAACCCTGACGCGAAACGGTAACTTGCTCAGATAATGTCTGATGAAATTTAATTCTACAGAGTTTTAGGAATAGTTTGAGGGATTATAGCATTTATTTGCAGTTTCAGTTTCTCATTTTCCACATTACTTAGTTGATTGAATATTGCATTTAAATTTACTTACCCAAACTTATCAGGCCAAATTTTACATGCGTTAAGCAGTACCACATGTTTCGAGGTTGACAAGACGAAACATGATTTTATGAGTAAAGCGATGTAATCAGGTATCACGTCGCTATTCATGAGAGTAACAAGCAATGCCATGCCATTTTTTTGCAATGGAAAATCTGAAAAGTAAACCTCGAATGGTTAAAAATAAATAGAACCGCCATTGGTAACCAATTTTTTCTTCTGGTTCTTATTCAGCCTCGATTCCTGGAAAACTATTTATCATAGCAAGCTTTAAAGGTTTCATGTTAACATTCCATATAGATAAGCAATCCTAATAAGTCAATAAAATTAACGGCAGTATGTGTATTATAGTTTATCAAAACATAACATTAGCTTGCTTGCTTGTTTAGCATGGCCTGCATGGCCTCATATGGCCCTTTGGTTGACTTTGACCGGCCCTCATAAGGTTAAATAATAAATTGTTTTTTGAAAATGGGATTGAAGAAATGACATTTCTTGCGAGGCAATCTCAATTTTTCATCGTTCAGTAGTCATACCATTTACTCTTACCAGTCACAGCTTGTCAAAACAATGCAATTTACCCCTTTTTAACAAAGAAATAAAATTATTGATATACAGAAATGAGTTCAAGCTATTGGACCGGCCCTCCACAATATTTTTTTCCTCATGTGGCCCCCTGAACTTTAAGAGTGAAGAAGAATTAACAATCAGGAATATCATTCAATCATCAAAGCTTTACAAAAATCCATTACCATTTGTATTGCATGTCGCTATAAATTGAACTTTCCACTGCTGTTGCGACTGATGTATGATGGAAGTTATCAGTTGCTTTATCGCATCGTATAAGTAGTTGCCTTGTAAATCATGACTTATTTTTTTGCGCTGAGCTGAAAAGCACAATGGTGAACAGAAAACTGAAAAGCTTACTTTCTTTAAACCTTACAATTACTGAAAAGCTGTGCATATGCTCGGGAATGATATAGCACACATACATAGTCATAGGAAGGCAAGATGGGCTGGCCTACCTTGAGTTTTTTGCCTACCCTGTAAATAAAACAAGTACTGTTCCTGACTACATGGCCATATGTTCATAATCTTCTGGGTTATCGTCAAACAAAAACGATCAAAAGGTTTTTCTTTGGTAAGTTAGACAAGAGCACACGGATGTACAATGGATAGCTATAAATTGTGCAATCCCAAAGTCCAAGGGTAGACAGTTCATTGTCTCAAAATAAATGAAAAATAATTAAGTGTTTACTAACTTTTAGATATACATTCCTCATCACAGAAATGCAGAGTCAGTTCTCGTATTGATTCGACGCTCGTGCCAATGCAATATTTCAATATAGACTCTACGCATTCAGCAAACACTTTGTCTTCCTCCATATTACTGCGTCTTGCTACTTATTAACATTATCACAATTTCCAAAGAATCTGCAATGAATCGTCAAAAAGTAGTGGAACTCTGTATCGTTCAATTCTAGATCAAAGTATCGTAGTATATCATGTCATGAAATTATGATACGTTGCGCGCCACGACCTCGACCTCGACCTCGACCTCGAACTATTGACCGGCGTGAAGTGAATGGATATTACGTCGGATTCGTCGGAATTAAAATGCTTATATATTTCGTTTCATTCACTTTAGAGAATAAAGGTTGCGATGTTATGATACCTTGGAACGTTAAGAAACGTTAAACATTAGAAAAATTCGGAAAAAAGGCACCTCGAGGAAAATATGATTTTTTAAACCAAACTTTTTACCGCCCCATTTTTAGTCCCTGTGCCCCGGATAATCAGAGGCGGACATTGGAAACATTGAACATTGCAGGATGCAACAGTATTTCCCTTCTCGGTTTTTAGTAGTATTTGCCATTGAAGTATTTATTGTTCGTAGTATAAAAATCTTGAGATATCTAAATTTCGTAAGCAAGCACTTCCCAGTAACTACGCAAATTTAGTTTAAAATGAATATTAATAAATTATTTGCAACTTTCATGATATAATTGACACTGTTTATTGTTTACTCTGGTTACCTGTTATGGTTATACCATAGTCTTTAAACACAATGTATGCCACGGCATACCGGTTGCGGAGCACTGGTGTAGAAACTACAAATACACTCCCGTTACCAAGAGAGGAAACTTTCTTAGGTGAATAAGCTTTAATTTGAGGAGCATAAGATCGGAGTGTACTGTAATATTCCAGTTTTGTGATCAGTGTTTGATAAGGTGTGATATGGTATTCTCGCTTGTACCAGTAATTGATTTAAAAATTTCAGTTAGGGGGAAGTAAGGTGTTCCCATTTACTTTGGGGGGTGAAATTTATTTAATATATATATATATAATTTACAACTGTAAATTTGTTGAACGTTTTCACAGGCAAAATCTGGCAGAAAAAAAATGAAGAATAATAATTAACTGCTATGCAACACGCTTAGAACGTGTGTTCTCTCGCATACTGTCTGGCACTCGTGCGAGAGAATTATCGAAATGGTCACTTGCCAACTACCATATATTTTGCCACCCATTACAATAGAACTCCCGCTGCAGCGGACATACTGGCAACAACTGATCAAAGATTGGAAAGACCAATCACTGACAAACTTGCCATAAAATTGAGCGACTCTGAAGTGAGCGCAATACACTTCCGCTATTTATGTGCCATATCAATAATTTTTATATAATTTTAAATCAAATATACACTATACACACAATATAAAATATATATATTAGGTTATTATGCTAACTACCTCACAACAAATTTTTGCTAGTGACACATGTACATGAATGTGTTTATGGCATCTGGAATGTCTCAACAGGATAATCATCAGCTGTTAATGGAAATAACTATGATAAAATTCATATAAATATTTGTTCACAGATATAACTCGTAAACTAGAATTGTAGACAATTATGCAGAACTCCCTTTGTTGTCAATTGTAAATTTGTCACATTATCATCACTAGCATCACCGTGCTTACTTCAAATCAATTCAGTGTATCATCTACATTCTATCTTGCGTGTGATTGGCACCAAACTATATATGCGCTACACACAGATACATGTCAATAACATGAGCTGAATTTTCAAGTCAACAGCACTGACTTCAGTTTCATCAGCACAGGAAGGTCTGTTACTTAAAAAAGACTCCTCATCCTCAGATGAGGGATGTGGTACAGGAATGTCAAAACCATCAAAAACTAGTCTATGAGCAGACTTGCAGGCAGGATATATAATTTTGTATGTAATTTTAACAACACAATAACAATCTAAAAGTATATTCCGATGCAGATAATTCTTGATACTCAATGTACTCAATTCGAAAATACGATTTAAATACGCTTTCATTATATTTCAGTATTTTGAATTTCACAAGTGTGTAATTTCTTTCCGTTGCGGAAAGAGCGTACGACAACGATCTGAAAAAGCAATTCCCATCAGCAGTGATTTTTCTATGATTGGGTGTTTTCATCCCTTCTACGATAGGTATGATGTTCAAATATTCACATTTCATGCCGAGTCTTACGACATAAAGCTAACATAGTGATAGGTTGCAAAGGTCTAAAATCCACTTATTCACCTATTTTTTCATGGGTAATTTCAACATCATATTCCGATAAAAGTTGAACGTTGCCCTGCTCTATTATTTCAATATGATTCTCTTCAGAAATTTGATTTTTGAATACATCTTTTGTGCTTTGAATGTCACCTGCTTGCATTGTTATATCATCATCCATTTTCACAGTATTTGAAATAGTTTTCTGAAAAACTTTGGTTCCTGGGCTGTTAACTTCTGTTTCTCTCTTTTCGATTTCAATATAACTTGCTGGCGGAGTTATTTCGGAATTTATTTCCACTGTAATTTTTTCAAGAATTGTATCATTTTGTATTTTACGATCGTTTCTTTCGGCAGCAATTTCAGTACAACCTTTTTGCATCATGCTAACGTTTACACCTGTTACTCCGAAATTTGCAAAGTGAATGTGCAAATCACATCAATGCTGATAAAAGTTTGTTATTTCTCTTACTGTACTTTTCCCATCACAGTCGCATAATCCTTACTCATTTCTTGAATTCTCATTTCCCGCTGCAGCGGGAGTTCTAATAAATATAAGCCACACTTTTTGTATGTATGGAGTACAACAGAAAGCTTACCGATTACATGCATCCACGTAAATTACAGAGGACAAATAAATGAACAGATCAAATGCAGCATGGAAAATCCTGAATTGGTTATGTTGTTTATGCTACAAAAATTATAATAGCGATGTTAAATACATTACACTACGCACATTTGCTGTTTTAGCCATTTAAAAGCTCATGGGTTTTAATTTGTAGGTTCACTGTTCATTCCACAAACCTTATTTTTTGAATTTGATAATAGTTGAGTGGAATAAGTGGATTGCTGTATTCGATAAAACATGTGTAATTCACGATTTGGCATCGTGATGACGTCACACCAATGGCCAATAGTATCTGGCTGATGAAGACCAGACTTTAGGGTTACGGTCGCGGTTCAGTAATCTCGCGATGTCCTTTGGTTTTACTTGACTGATTTAAAGATTTTGTGCCAGTCTCATTAATTTACGTCAACAAAATCACCTCAAAAATAATTAAGGGTCCTAAAATAGGATATTACCAAACCCTTACACATTACTCGTCGATTCCTACTACTACCACCATTGAAAATGAATAACGTAGAAGAGGTCTGGGAGGCAGCTGTGGAAACAGTAACATATCAGGTAGTAACAGAATGCAGAAACCATTGCTCTCCACTGAATAACTATTGCTTTAACACATGACATGCTTTCTAGACTAAAAATAATTCCAAAACCGACAGAACTCCACTACCAGTAGTGCAAAAAATAATCACTTCGCTACAAGAATGTGAACTGTTTGATCTCTATGAGTGCCTGGCTTTGGAAAATTTCAGATCTGATCTTCAGGTTTCATATTAAAGCTCACTTTCTATACATTATTGAAATAGGTAATGTCAGTGTATATGTGACTGAGACGTGTAGATTAACACATCCTTCACTTTCCACAACAGTGACGCTTTGTTTAACATCATAAAAATACAATATCCAGTTATCTATATACTAGTATTAACCCAAACAACTTTGTATATTGTGATGTGCACTCCACCCTACTGCAGTGTATGATGTCTTCATTAGGGTCAGGTTCAAAATACCCTAATTTATAAGTTTTAAAGGTCAGGGGTGTGTTTCAATTTTCATTAAATGTACAAGGAAATGACAATGAAATATACAACTATATGTCATAGCAATATTACATTTTGTTATACTATTACAGACCAGAATTATTCCTGAATTTCATAAGAGAATCTTATTTGGAGGATCTGTCAATCTTCCTGCTGCAGTCATATCATTGCATGAGGACATCAATTGGTATTTCTTTTACATCCATATAAACATTCACTGACATAGTAGCTTAGTTTTGTTCTGTCCAGGTATTTCTATGTTGTACCGATTTGGCCCCACCCGGAAAAGTTTGCGAGAAAGATGAGGGACCTCTTCATTGCATGCCTTGATTGGGTTTTGGATGGGAAGATGCAGGAAATATTTGCAGAATTCTATGCCCATGCTTTTCAGGTTCAGCTATCATCATCAGCCAAGATTGTGGATACAATAGTTTAGCCTCAAAAAGTAATTCAATTCCAGGTATTTACTTGGAAGACCAAGAACAAGGGGATCCCGATGGACTCCGACGATAAAAGTGTATCAGATGAATGCTTAACATTGGAATGGGAGAAGAACACAAGAATAATGGCCAAATCAGAATGCGAGGACTTCCTAGATAATGTTTTTCTCCCATTGCCGC
Organism: Halocynthia roretzi; assembly: GCA_013436055.1. Classification (NCBI taxonomy): domain Eukaryota; kingdom Metazoa; phylum Chordata; class Ascidiacea; order Stolidobranchia; family Pyuridae; genus Halocynthia; species Halocynthia roretzi. The sequence continues at coordinate 41,526 of QRAM01000556.1, read as the reverse complement.
AACACTACATGTATCTATTTATTAATACACAATTAACAATGTAAAATATGATTTCTTCCATAATAACGTGGATATATTTCTGCCTGCTTACAGATTGAACCTCGACCTATTAGGAACCTTTGCTGAGCAGCCAGTGACTAGGGTCATGGAGGTCGAAATAAGGAGATATGTTGAGAAAACCTGTAAAGGGGAATATGAAAGCCATTGGTTACATACTCACTTAGAAAAAGTAAGCGGGTTATATGTCACATAAAATATCTTCAAATATCCAATGAGAAATCTATTAATTGGAATGCTATTCCAGTGGATAAAAAATGAAGTTATGCAGTGGCTTGAAAGCATATTCAGCAAAATGTGGAATAGGCAGATGCCGAGTGAAGAATTTAATTTTGGTCTACGTAAAGCACCCTCCAGCAACCTCGGGTCAATCACGGATAACGGCCATGACAGAAGACAATGGGTTAAAAAATTATCCTTCATTTTGTATGAAACGTACACAGAGATAAGAATCAGTGAAATGTTCCTTATAATCACAGGTGAATTTCCTCTGAAATATCTGGAATTGTTTTCAACCTCCCATTTACATTTGAATTCTTTTAAGACTTCCCTGAAAGTTCCCCAGCCATCGAAGATTTGAAACTCTGCTTGGAGCGGACCAACCAACGACCGTATTTGATTGAGACTTTGCGAAAAGACTTGTCCAACAGAGTTTTGCATCCCGGTAAGTTTTAAATACCATCAGTTGATATAAACTCACGTATATGTGGATTTCACCGATACTATGTCGCAGGCGTTTGTACCGGAGACATCATCAGCATGTACATAGGAGCTGTGAAGGCTCTCCGTCTCCTAGACCCAAGCGGAGTTGTTATGGAGATTGTCCTTGAACCCTATACAAAATATCTCACGTAAGTATGTGAATACATCTGATTATAGCAAAATCCTACAGTGGATATTTATTCATTGCAGCGAGAGAGACGATGCTGTAAGAATGATTATGACTGGCCTATTAGATGATGACAGAGATGGAAGTGACCTCGCTATGGAGCTTGCAAGAGGAGTGAGTGAATCTCGTACTAGCCAAGTACATTCCGGGGATCCAAACGATTCTTTCTTCACTGAGGAGTTGACAAATAAACCCGAGGATTGGCATCCTGATCCCAGAGAAGCAGATCCAGGTAAGAGAAACTCCAACATCCACATGGTATTGTAGTGATGATAAAATACCGTGCATGGTATATTCTCATTAGAAAAGCCAGACAAATCTCGACGTACTTCTGACATTATCTCTTTGCTCGTCGGAATGTATGGAAGCAAAAATCGCTTCATTAAGGAATATGAAGTGAGAATATTCAAATCTATACAAAGAGATATGCATGAGATATCTGTATGAAAGTGTGCCATTTCATTAAGGATTTGCTGAGTCGGAGACTTTTGTCGAACTGGTGTGCTGGGACGAGCGAAGAGTCTGAGATCAAGAATCTTGAACTGTTGAAACTGAGATTTGGAGAAGACAACATGGGCAAATGCGCTGTGATGCTGAAGGTAGGTTTTTTTAAACTAATATTTCATGCAAATTGCTTGAACAAATTGCCTGTTATTACCAGGATGTCACCGACAGCAGACGTATCAACACATATGTACGGGATGACTACTTAAAACAAGTTGAAACAAAGGTAAAGGTACAAATCTCTTCCAAATCTGATACAAAACCCTTTTTTATAATTTGGTTCCTTTCCCTTTTAGCCTGAAGTCGAGGTCAGCGTTCTTGTTATTTCTTCCGAATATTGGCCAGATCTTCAAGCTCATGACATGACTTTACCAAACGTTGTTCATCAGAGTTTCAATGAATTTAATAAGGGATACGAATCACATAAAGTAATGCACTTTCAGTTTTAAAAGTTAGCTTGAATCCAGAGCCTCGCATGAAATTGATATCCTTTCCTGTGCAGGCTTCCAGGTCTTTGCGGTGGATGAATAACCTAGGCAGGGTTGACTTAGAATTGGAATTGAAAGACAGAACTGTGCAAGTTCAGGTTACACCCTTACTGGCTGCAGTCATACTACTATTCCAAGACAAAGGTAGTTGAAAGTTTTAAATAATGTTACATAAAAACTGTTACCAGACACTGTTTTTCTCTCATAGATACTTGGAATCTTGTGGACATATGCAATGAAGTCAAGGTACCAGTTACAACACTTCGCAGAAAAATGACCTACTGGCTTCAGCAAGGAGTTTTGAAGTAGTTTTATGGCATTTCACTTCATAAATAGCATATTTGGCAATGACTTGGCTGACCCATTTTTTGTACTCTTGTAGAGAAGCAGAGACTGATGTCTTCACAGTTATCGAAGAACAAACTGGCGGGGCTTTGTCACCTCGACCTGCTATTGGACAGAACAATCTCGAAGATTTGCTAGAGGAGGATGAAGATGAAGTAAATTCTGAGACTGAAAATCTTAAACAGAAGCAGCAAGAACTGGTTGGGCTGATCCTACAATCTTCTGTTTTTAACCGTAGTATTGTAATGACATTGAGTACTGTTTTTCATCAGATATTTTGGAACTACATTCAAGGAATGCTGATGAATTTCAAGTCACTTCCACTGGACAGAATCTACAAGATGTTGAGAATGCTTGCCATGAACGATTCATCTATGCTTGTGGATCAAAATAAGATTAGATTGTTCCTTAACAGCAAAGTTCAGGACGGGGTTCTTTGTATTGAAGCTGGAAAATACCGATTAAACAAATGATATTGAGCAGCTTTGTTGTCAAAATAAGCGCTTTCTAAGCATGATGAAGATTTGAAAAACAGGATATAGCGGATTGCAAGAGTTCAAATCAAATTGTTTCACTGCTATTTGTACTTGTAATTTTCTGCATTTCGAGTAATACTCACGTAACTGCAACATACACAAACTTTGGAATTGAAATTTCATTGTGAACTTCTATTCTGTTGAACTAGACATTCTGTAAACATTAATGCACTGTGAACAATATCAGATAACCATAAATAATCCAAGAAGTATACTTACTTTGTAAGAAGAAATTAACATTTGCCTTCTTCAATCGCTGCAAAATTGGACTGATCCACAAACCTAAAAGTAAAACTGGTTCAACTCTGTATTTGCCACCTGATGTTGTCCGGTTTGCCTACTCTTTTCATTAACCGGCATCCACCATGAGGCAAGTAATGATTGGAATTTATTCTGTGAAAAGATATCGCGAGATACCAGTAGTTAAACATAAAAAGAGTGAAGTACCACAAGTATCTGAGTAATTTGATAGGAGTGCAAAAGCATGAACATTGATTGGTAAGCTATAAGATATTTAGGTATATTAGTAACAAGATAACTATTTACCATCTTTGTATAACATTATGGCACACATGTCGCAACTCCTAAAAGAATAGCAGCAGTTCTACATAGAATGGTGAAGAAAATACAGGCAGCACTAAAGCAGGAAAAGTGAAGATACTTTGGATAACTAGACCTGTTTGTTTTGATTTCCATCTTGCTATTAATTGACTACTGTGATTCAAATATAAAACATAATCTTGACAGGAAAGTGGATCCAATGAAAAATATAGTTAGTTCAAAACTTCATGAAATCACTAGTTGTGCACATGAAGATTGCTAAAGTGATCACACAACCACTCAAGGCTCCTGCATGTCCATCAAATTCCTCAATGCTAAGTGCTGTAATGACTTTTGGTTTCACTAGTTATTGTTATTTCGACATATTTCTTCCCAGTAAAAGATAATAATAACATTTATTTAAAGAGCAATGTTAATTAAATAATTTTCTATGAATTATTTCAATATCGTTGTTCAACATTTGTAGCCATGATGATGTTTTTAAATACTCGAATCACTACTGAAACCCAAGGCCTAAACAAATTGTCGACTGGAAACTATCTGCACTTTGAGTTCCTTTATCAGGGATATGGAATTGCAGACTGTAAGACTAAAGGACTGATTTTACTGCATATAAATGATGCATTATCTAAGAGCAGAAATTCTATTGAATTCCTAACAAAATAACTAGTCTAACAGTTTACAAAGCTGGGGTGAATACCTCGAGGCTAAACAATTACCTAAGCATCATCATGTGCATATGAATGCGAATATCATTCTTCAATGGTTTGGTTTTCTTATAGCACTCCCAATACTCAAGACAACCACTAAGTTGAACCTTTCTAATTTTTCTTCGTCAAGAGTTTTTAATACAATGTATGACTTCATCAATCATAACTCAATCAAAATGAGGCATAGGCAGGTTGCGGCTCAAAGTCGAAAATCCTCGCACAGTTCCTTGAGTTTTATCAAGTTGCTGGGGGCAGAAAGTTTGGATCAAGGTAATTGTATTCGCCAGAAAGCGACAGAAACCTCATATAATCGTTATCTGTGAAGTTGTCTGCCTTGTAAACAGGTTCCAGTCGGTGGCTTGGTTTGTGTGTCTCCGTTTCAAATTGCCTAAAATTAACCATTAGTAAAGAGCAAGGATGTTATCAGTGAAAAAATTGTTAGGTGTGTAAACATCGGAGTGCATTTCTCACCCTTGGCAACGAATGCATGACTGACATAGATCAACTCCATCTTCAGTTGGGCAGTCTATACAGTGGTATCGAACACCTTCTATAGGATCACAATTGCACATATCACACTGAAGATATTAAAAGCATCAATTTAGAAATACAGAAGCCTTTCATTCACTGATTCACTGAATTTGATTCACATCAAATAAAATTTATATACTCTTGAACTTTTATCTCTACATAAATTGTCTTACTAACATACATGATATTTCAATTTTATCTCCCCTGTCATAACATAAGAGTTAATGAAGAGATGCCATTGCTCTGTAAAAAACTTACTCTTATTGAACATGCAACCGTACCTCAAATCCAATATGCTTTGCTAATGCCTGCCGACCAGTTTGATCGAAAACTCGCAGCTTTTCCCTCCTCAGCCTTTTCAGTCGAAGGATTTCCAGATACTCATCAGAGTACCTCATTTCTTCAGCAATATCTTCCTCATCCTTATAATTCAAACATGCATTTGAAAGGAGGCCAATGATAAGAAATTTATGCACTTATCAAATTCAGCCATACTGAAACTTGGTCATGGCCTATCGACCATCCATCACCATCGTCATCAAGATTGCTTGATGATGCGAGACCTTCGCCATCCGCTTCGTCCTCCTTCATTCTGACAGGGACGTGAAATGTCGGGAAAAATGTTGACATGCGGGTCAGAGATTGGTGAGGGTGAGGACGTGCCTAGGAATCACGAGATATCAGATAAAAATTTAACCCTAACCTGAAGTTTGAGACATTCGCTTAACAAGAATTCTGTGGCAGGATAATTCAGGAATAGGTGAATAAATTCCAAGCAAAAATTACCAATGTGTATTCAATACCTTCTTATTCCTAGATCCGATAATTCTTTCTATTCTAGGCATCCTTCCAGGGATGGGCAAACCGGCTTTGGCTAATTTTAAGAAGTACTTCTGCACTCGCGACTGAACTTGCAAAGGTGTTCGGTTACCAAACGCAGCAGCAATTTTTCGGTATCTAAGAACAATCATATTGTTAACATCAAGTCTCAGGTAGTTAAATATTAAGGAGTTCTGTTGAAAAACCTATTGAATTCAATTTCTTCTGTAGGATATTTCATCAATAGTTCCTCCAGCTTGTTCTGCTCTTCACAGGTCCATGCCATTTTGAAGGTATTGGAACGATTTGCTTCAGACTATGAGTGAAAATGAGTAGGTCAGAGTTCATTTGCTCTGGCTACTATACATTTATATTAAACACTCTTACAGAACTTGATGGATCCGCCTTTCCGTTGGAATTGGTTTTGCTTGATGAAGGAGAATTCTTGAAGAGAATGTAATATACAGTTTAATTTATTGAACAGCTAACAAATACATCGGGAGACTTCCATCTACAAAGTGACACCACCAAACCAGGACACTGATCCATTTTTCTTTTGGCCCCCGTTCCTATGCCTATGGTACATATCACTAAGTTAAATTTGATGAACCAAACACAACATGAGCAACCTTATCTAATCCATTACCATCAGAAACCGACTGTAGGAATTTCTGCACCATAAGTGGTCATACGGTAGCAAAACATCTTAGTTATGCGACAAACTACACTTAATGATAGTACAGTACATACTAAAGAGAGTCGAGGTACACCAGTTTCAAAATTGATTTTCTTCTTTCTCGTAACAGGTTTCTTAGGCGATGCAGTATCATTAGAGAATACATGATCGAAGGTGCCGTAAACGGAAGTATACTTCGCCCAGTCAAGGGTCGGCAAGTCAGGAATATTAACCGGATGTGGAAAGTTAAGTTTTTCCTAGGAAAAATTTAATCTAGCGTTAGAATAAGTTAGACAGTTAAAATAAGGTGCATGATAGTTCGGTTCCATCTGGTTTACATTTTTTTGCAGCTTTTTGACAAATGCTATTGGTTCATCTATGGCTCTGACTTTTTCCACATCCAACGTCTCGATGTCCTTCAAAATCTGATGTTGTTGAGCTTCGAGCTTAGCAACAGCATGAAGAAGGTTATGGTAACTAAAATATTGTGGAGGATTTAATAAAATATTTCTAGATTTGGATTTGAAGAACGTAGAAAACTATGAATAATCACATACTCCTGATTATGCTTTAAGGCAACATGGTCAGATTCAAAATAGTAAACATCAGGGCCGGACGGAGGATCTTCGGTAAACAATGGTGGTGGTTCGGCCGGGACCGAGACCAATGAAGAACGAGACCCTGACAACGAAGACTTGTCAAGTTTCGAATTGACAAGACCCCTCGGTCCCCTATTTTTTCCTTTGGAGATGACCTTAGGGAGACCCATTAAAGCGTGCCTTTTGAGATTCCCTTGGTGTGTTGAAGCCGTTGGAAGAAATTTGCTATCAGTAACGCTAGCGAGTCTATTTTCGTCTGGGTCAGTAGGAGTTGTTCCTATTCCTGAACTAGCTTCCTTGCTGTGCAGTGCAGTTAGTTCGGGGGGAAACTTGGTAAATATTTTTGGAGTTTCATTGTTTTCATCTTTTGGATCTAGAATGGTGATCTGCGCTACATCATCTTCAAATTCTGTTTCTTCTATTCGAGTGTCTGTTTCTGTTGTTTCTTTGCCAGATGTGTCTGATGACCAGGAAAAAAAATGTATTAGTCAACAGTAAAACACCTCCCTTGATACTATTTGCACCAAATCAAGTATCCAAAACAGACATGTACAATACGGATTGAACCAATCCGTATGCATGAAATAAGTTGGGTAATAACGAAACCAGCGAACGCGAAGTGAAAAAAGTCAATTTACAAAGCACCACACGGCTCTGTGATAGTCCAAAGAAGTAGGTAGGATCTCAGAGAGCTTAAAACTTTGTCAAATGCCCACACTCCACACAGCTAATTATCGAATGTTGAAATTTTATGGTGCCTTACATGCAAACATATTCAAAATGACATTACCAACCTTGCATCAAATTCATAGTTTGATTACTGTCAATCTGTGTATGGGTAGTCTCTGCAAAAGCATCAGCTTCTAGTAAATGCCTTCTGTGATTCCTTTTTATCATTAGGTCCAAACTTAAAGTATAAAAGTCAGGATCGCACACGACACCAGAACTACGGAGATTCATTTTTCGCTTTTTTCTTTCCACAAAGGGAAAATCAACATCGTCATCACTAAATCCAGCGTACTCTATGCTGTCGTATGTAAGAGCATCTTCCGCCAACAAGGAGTGTTTGAGTGAGCCAGAGATAATTTTTCCCGCATCTGGAACTTTTCTACATTCTTCTTTTTCTTGATTCTGAGACGTTTTGATAGAAGTTTCCTTTGTGTCATTATATGATTGTACTTGGTGACAATGTTCTTGCATTGATCCTGAACTGTTTTTTTGTACTACAGGGATTTTGGTATTACAGTCTACATCGATAGCCTCTTTCTTGATGGCTAATCTATCAGTTTCTGAGTCTTCATGATGATTCGAATTTGTTCTTCTTTGAAAACATGAAAACAGATAGTAAAAGCAGCGAAACTACTTTGCATATTTAGAATTATGCCTATCAGGCATTCTGCCGATATAAATCAAGTCAGACTTTTTTTTGTCATTTCACAATGAAGCAAAGGTAAGGAAGAAATGCCTAATCAAATTCATAAGTTAGTTAGTCTAAAGGGTATACAACAATAAGCATACTTTGAGGTAGTGCAAGAAGCTTCTGTGTCATGCGCTGTAGAGTCACACTTCTCCGACAATCTACGACTTCTACGGAGATGAGGGGAACTATTCACCTGCAGTGGAAAATGATAGAGAAAAAAGAGAAATAGTGAAAACTTAAATAAGGTAGTACCTGACTTGCTTATATGTCACATATTATCTTTAAGAAAGAAGAAAATTAACCTTTGAATTTGGAGATAATTTGGAATTTGCTTCTTCTGCAGTCCTAGGGGAACTCGCACCAACCGGCGACGATCCCAGGGAGGAATTGGAGTTCAGCCGCATGCTCCGAGTACCGTTCGTAAGCGAAACCACGTTTTCTGCAGCTGGCGACTTTACAGAACAAGTCATTAGGTTATTAGCTTGTATCGTTTGCACACATCTTTTTCCACACGATTCAGATTTCTCACTAGTAATTCTGTTCTGTGTCACAAGGCATGTGCAATTGGATTCAGATGCATTAACCAGTAAATGAACAGGACTTTCTGAATTCATTCCTTGACTGTTGCAATCAGTATTACTGCTCTTTGTGGAATCCGTCAATGCTTCTGAACCCTCAGTTGGTGAGCTATCATCTTTCATGACAGTTTCAGAAGAACCGTTACAAATGTTGTTGTATTCAGGAATGTCTGAGTCTACTTTGCTCCTCCTGCCTTTCTCAAGATCTGAAATTTTCTCATGATAAACTCCGTTCGCTACTGGAGCAACCAGCATCACGCAGCCAGCAATTTTGTCTGTAGTATTGGTAACACGTTATTGAAAGATATGAATAAAACACAATGACAAAGGAATTCTACCTTCACAATGAATTTCGGTTTCAAAGACAGACTTCTTTTTAATAGGTCCTGCATTGCTCCCGTTGACCTCCTTCGAAGGACTGTTGTGAGATTTTGTTGCACTTCCGGTGTTCACTGGACAGCTCTGGAACCTACGTTTCCTCGACCGACACACAGTATGATCTTCATGATCGACTTTGTTTTCAGAAGAATTCGCAAAACGGTTACTCCTTCGCGGAGTCTTATCTTTAGTTAAAGAATGACTCTCAATATTAGCTGAATTTTGTTACCAATCCATAAAATCAATATGTTATCATTTGCTTACTTGTAGCTGGCACGGTGTGAGAAGTTCGACTTTGAAAGACTGTGGGAATTTCCGAAAACTTTTCGGACTGTCCGCTCCTCAATGATCTTCTGCTATACTTTGGGCTGAGATCAGAAATGGTACTCGAGCGAGTGCGTCTCATCAAATTCTGCACTGTGCTGTCGTCTGAGCTCGAAAAGTTTTTTTTTCGCAGAACTTTAATGGGAGTTTTACTCATTTTAGGCCATACAAAATGCGTTTTCTGTAGGAGGCAGTAGTGGGACATAAAATAGAGTATGCAACAACCAGCAGTAATATCCCTGGTTCCAGATATCACCACACATGTAAACATTATAATATTTGATCCACAAATATGAAATCTTATTTGCTCAAATGTCGAACAACATTGCAATACGAGGAATTTCTCTACCAGTTAGTTTTACAATTACGCACGCGGTAACGCTTACTAGAGAGTGTAGACAAGTTACTACATGCACATGCGGATATCGAGTAAACTTTAGGCAGAAGATACATGCCAGTTTAAATTACACTATTCTAGCGCCGTCAATTCCTTGTATACACAAACCAATATACTGAACACACAAAAGATCGCATCAACCTACCGACAATCACTTTACAGCCAGAGGTCTGAATTGGAGTAACCGGAACGCGCCGATTGAAACCGGTGAAGTAAACATTTTGAAGTATGACCGCTCTTACTATAGTATTTTTGACACTTCGAAATGTAAAATAATTTTTATGAATACGTTTATTCCGTTATACTCTATTTAGAAGCGAAAATTAACCTACGATCAATGACTGTGTCTGATTATCAGAGCTCGTGACAAACCGGTAAAGGCTTAGGTTCAAACCGACAACGACCCGTTCCGGAAATACGAATTCAAACAAGCGCCTGCTGTTCCATTTTCACTACTTATGAGGGAATATAATTTGTTTTCAGGGGGTTGGGTTCTGATTTCAATTCATACGTGTAATAAATGTTTTTGTGATTTAAAGAGGCTGTTTTCTATTACTTAAATTATTTCCAATAGAATGCATGTCCTTGTGCATATTTCTTCTTTTCACATTTTTATTGTTATTAACCAGCACAGAAAAGTTTTGGAATTGGTTGAACAGTTCCTGTGGCTTCATTATCTTTAAATTAGCCGTGAAGACAGACATTTAGCAATTCACACCCAACTAAATTCATATTATTAATCAGTAGTGCTAGTATCTATAATAGAATCATGATACTTAATAGGTAAGGGCGGCCAAAACAACAACACATTTATCCAGAAATATTGCATGTACTTTTCAATTTTCAAAACCCTAAAAGATATGGATACTTACAATCAATGTTTTATCGAATGAATGTAAGGCAAGTCACATAAAAACGTATCTCAAATTCGACCATTTTCAGGCACAAGAAACAAACTATGTTCAGAATTCAAAGAACTTTTAAGCTGTGGGTAATGGGTATGATGATCTTCATCTCGAAAAGCACCTTTTTGAATGTTGACAATGAAAACAGATGAATGATACTACAGATGTTTGTGGAAACTGAAAAAAATTATGACACCAAAAATGACTTCAGGAGACAGGAAGAGTGAATGAGGGTACACATTTCATAACTACCGTTTCTTTAAACAGTATAGAGCTGAATACCATAAAGATCATAAACGAGATTTTCACAAACTATTTAATGTTTGGAAACTGCTAGCGAAAAGTTCAGTTATAAAAACTAGGTTGTATTGCTTTTTCCAAGGCATACATACATACATTGATTCATATGCCATTCTACTATTAAAATTTATTATAAGCACTTATTACAAGTAGTGATCCTATCTTGGGCTAAACTGTGTTCAGTAGAACCAAAAGATACAATGAGCAACCAGAAAATGAATAAGTGAAAGGGTAAAAATTTCATTTCAGAACGAAATCATTACTGTTAGCATTTACCTATACAGCTCACAAACACAAAACATCAGCCATCGGTCATTTTTAGCTATAACAAAATTATACAACCTAAATTACGCACACCAACCATGAATGAAAAATAAAACCACATGACAGCAGACTATCAGTGGGAGAACATCCAAGAAAAATAGGACTACGGCACAATTAAACGGGATGCGGAAGAACGATCAATGATTTTTTTTACGGTGCAATATGGTTTGTCTTCCAATTGAACTGAAATCATTCCGAGTTTGAATTGATATCATCTATAAATAAAAATTTGAAAAACATCCTTAGTTTTCTTGAATTTGTGTTGTTCCGTGATCTTTGTGATACTTATCCACAATCTTCCTGACGTGGTCGAGAGCTTTCGCCTCTTTACCATCTTTCGGTATACAATCTTCTGACCTATAAGGAGGGTTAATTAAAACCTCATCCATTACCAAAATACTTTTATCGCTCCATCGACATTGCTGTATGGTCTTGCATATGCAAGCAAAGACCTTCTGTCCGTCTGGGCTTACTCCTATGCTAGATGCTTGCGCCATGTTCACCTTGGTTTGGACTTCTTGAAGTAGTCGCTTTCGGAGTTTCGAGTGCGACAGGGTGCACAATTCTAGTGGCTGATCCGTTCCCTCCTTCAGCTCCTGAATTTCACTGACCAGTGTCAAATTCAATAGGGTTACATTCTTCAAATTAGCTTTTCCGCTAGTGGAACCATGTTTCAAGACAATTATTTTGGTTTGATAGTCGAATGCTATCACTTCGCCGACAACAGTCTCTCCAAGGCTAGTGGTGCAAGAAATTTCGCTTCCCATGGAGAAGTACTCGTTTGCGGGAGTGTTGGAAGCCATATTCCAGGACACCCCAGACTGTATCTTACTCGCCAATCCAGCCACACTTTTCCACCGATTTGTTGACTTATTTCATTAGAAACGAGTATCCTGGTGCATTAGTTTGGAAATCCAGTTAGTAACTTGATAGAATTATATATCGAAATAGTTAATTAATAAACAGCAGCACGCTTCCACATTCTCACTTCGTCAATAATACAAACCCGGAGAAAATTTTCTTGTCTCTCTATCGCCACCATTCAAAAAAGATAGATTTAATACTAAAATCGCGCTGCAATTATACCACGACATTTTTTTTCAAAGGGGAATCACAGGCTCTCGTATGATGAAAGGGAATACATTTAATGGAAATTTTAACTTTGCGGTATGAAGGGAACTTTTTACGTAGCTGTTCGTTATTACATTGAACTATTATTTGCATTTTTAATACAAGCTAATACATGAAATACATACATACATTTGTATTAAAAATATGCCAAAAGGCAGCAATAATCATGCATGGGAGGGAACATAGAAATTAAATGGAGAATAATAGAGAAGTTCACGACAAACAATCTATATGTTATGAAATATTTTATAGGAATTCACATTTTAGGCAACAACTAAGATATGAAGAACTCTCTATTGTTGAATTACAGTAAGATGGTCAACACATTAAACGCAATACAGTGATACGTAATTGGTGCAAGAATTATATATACATAGTACAGTAATAGACATGTCAGTCAATTTAAATAATACATTTACTAAAAGAAGCAAAAATAAGAGATTCAACTTTTTGCAGCTTCATAGATTCCATGACCAAACACTCCTGTTCTGGATGTAGCATCAGTTTCATGGTGCTTGAAAGCAGATCTGCGAAGTTCTGGGGATCGGAAGGTTTCGAGATGGGCGGTAATCTGAATGTAACATATGCATGTATCAGTAATGAGTACTGTACTTCTGATGAGCGGTATTAGCAAGAAAGTAATTCTTACCTTGGTCTGGAACTTAGGCATTTGCCATAGCGGGGGAGACTCAACAGAAGGTTGATATTTTCTTAACAGAGATGCCCTTGTCTCATAGATTCTTCCATCTAATTTTTTCTAAACAATATATTTATATATATATATATACATTCGTATACTATTTCCTCGAAAATGGTAAACAGTACAGTAGAAGAAAACTTTCGCTGTAAATAAGCCTACTTTTTGAACAGATTTTGCTCTTTTGGCAATCTCAGCCTCCCTCCTTCCTGCAAGCCATCTCTCCTGATATTTGTGCTCAAGTAAATCAAATACAGGTGTTGAAGGTCTTGTGCTAATGCCAAATGTCATATCTGGTGGTATACGTCTAAAAAACACATTAAAAATGCAATTCACAAGTAATTGAATACAGGGTCAGCATAAGGCTCATATCTATGGCCACAGATAATAGCTCATTTGCTGCATAAACAAGCTTACTAGTTTATTCAAGCCTTATTTCAAAAGCTACTCACCAATACAATGACCATATGCAACTACACTGCAGAAATAATACCTTGTCATTATCTTCATTTTATCCTCCTCAGTTACCCTCCTCCTAACATCATGGGTTGCACGATATTGAAAGTGTTCCTGCGAGATTAATAATGGCAACCCAGTAAGCCACGGCTGAATGGCGTTTTATAAATTTAAGAAAAGGCCTACCTTGGCTGTCACAAGACCGGTAGCAACAGCACCTTTATTCAAAGCAATAAAATCTCTTTCTCTCGTCTTTTCTTTTTGCTTATGAATAGGAATAGGCTCTCTGGTGATCATGGCTTCTGCAGCGCCACCATCAAGGGGGAGATTAGGTCTTCCATAGATAAATTGCTCGTTAGGAAGAGTGAAGCATCTTTTCAGAGGTTTTCCTAACTCCGACTGGTAGACAAAACGTAAACACAAGCTAATTCAAGTTCTTGAATTTCACTAGTTCACCAAACCAAAAAGCCTTACCTTCATTAACAAGGGATTCTCATTCATGGTATCACGATACACTCCTAACCTGTATTCACCCATATTAATTGCGAATATGGATTTACCTCGCTAGAACCAGCACTAACAAGCTCCCATTACCTTAACTCCAGCAAAGTGGTGGAAAACGGTAACTATAGCAACAGGTATCTCCAAGTTTCAGTCAAGCGGGAATTTATTACCACTAGATACACCCTGCAGAAAAACGAAAATAACTCAATATATTTTGTGACGGAAACTACGAAAATACTTTCTTCTTCTGTATCTATTTTTGAGCACAATTTATATGAATTATACTGTATGATATTCTGCTTAAATGCTTGTATCAATATACCAATTGCCTATATAATTTTCGCAGTGATAACATTTTTCTAAGACAAATATATAGCTAGACAGTCAATCAAATTATTAAAATAGTTTTTCTTCGACTACACTTGCGCTTCTGGGTTTCGGAATCAGAAGCGGACTGCCGAGATTTAATTGGGAAATTGTTTTGTTATGTTGGAAATGTTTAGAAAAATCAGGCGTTGTATTTGCAATGTGATTTTGGTTTTCGTCGCAAAAGAAAAGTTCTTGTATTTCGCACAATGTCTTTCCTTTTGTTTCTGGGACTAATTTCCATACAAACACCGCCGTAATCAAACAAATGCCAGCGAATAGCCAGAACACACCAGCAGTAGTAATGACTGACTGCAACAGAAAAAATAACTAGCAAAAAAGGAATTAAGATCTATATACTTCAATGTATTTGCGTCGTACTTACTACTATACTTAAGAAGCTCTTGGTGAGAGCAAAAGCGCATATCCAGTTAGAGCTGGTTACAAGACCTCCCGCGACGCCCTTTACTTGTTGCGGTAACATCTCTCCCATCGCAATATAAGGGACAGGGCCGAGACCGACGGAGTAAAAAACGATGTACAAAACGATACAAACGAGGGAGGCATATGAAAATACTGAAATAGTTCAAATTTTGATGTAATCACTATATATTACGTATTTCAAACACAGAAAACTGTACTTCGCTTTTTTACCTGCTTGATTATTTATATTATCTTCTATCACGCCTGTAATGTTTGGAATGACTTCCGCAGAAAGACTCGCATGTTTGGGAAACTCAGGTTGAATGTTAGCATACATTTCAGAATTTGCGAAAGGTCCGCTAGTGTCCAGGATCGTTTCATTATTTTGCACCAAATTTTGTCTACCTGAACAGCAAGAATTTGATAACCGCGCAAACGATCTTCGGGATCGGGAAACCAAAGTTCCCTTTACTACGCCCGGGGGTGGACTGGTCACGCGAAGGGCGGGAACGCTGGGTAAAATAACTGCTGAAAAAAGGTTACGGAAGACTCCTGTATTCATTCCCGGGAATTTACCGCTAAATATCAAAAGGTCGCCCCTGAACCTCATTATAATTATTTAGCAGTGGGGGCTATAGCTTTGTTGACACTTCTGCATGTGGGGGCCTAATGGAACGACCTAGTAGGTGAAGGCTTCCCGAGAAGATTTTAAGACCCAGTTCGCTACTGCCAACGGCAGTGGTAAGCATACTATGCCATATCATTAGGTATCTGGTTGTTTACTCACTTGACTGTGAGATGAACATGCAAACTCCAATGGTGATATGGCAAACCATCATACCGATGGCTGATACAAGCAACAATTTCTTCCGCCCTGCACGATCAATAACAAACGTTGTCACGAGCAGGCATAGAACGTGAATAGAACTTACTAAAATACTGGCCAGACTTTCTAAAAAAAATTGTAAACAGTCAAATTGATTGTTATCTACAGAATGGTTTAAACTAATGTAAGATTAATTTAACGAAAAAACAAACCGTCTTTAAAACCGGCACGGTGAAAGATTTCATGCGCGTAAAAGAAAATGGCGTTAATACCGCTAAACTGCTGAAATACCATTAAGAACAGACCCAGCATGATCGGTCGCAGAAAAGAAGATTTCATCAGTTGACGCAGGGTGATTCGATTTCTTAATTGCTGTAATAATAATATACGTACATAGACATATAATACGTATTGCACTATTATCATATTTCAAAGGGTCCTAACGTCGGAGGCTTATTGGCACACCTGTTGCATGTATTCGATGTCTTTTAATTCGGAATCTACGCTGGCGTCAGTACGAAGAATTTGCAGTACTTTTCGGGCGTCTGACGAGCGTCCTTGCCGTACGAGCCAATATGGGCTCTCGGGAATAGCGATGCTCACGAGAAAAGTAAAACATCCTAAAATGACAAAAATGACCCGGATCGATCATGAAATACCAAACTAACCAATACTGGCATATGTTATCTCCATAATTAATCAAGCTCACCAACTAAGGCTCCAATCTCAGCCATTTTCTTCCATTCAAACATTAGACCTGCTATGTATGCAGTTGGTATTCCAAGGGAGAGGAGAACGCTGAACATGCCGCCCATTGCTCCACGAAGAAATGAGGGACTTATTTCCGAAATATAAATCTGCGAAAAAGAAGGAAAGTTATGCGCAACAGGCCAAATGATAGATCCCTTTTGGGCTTCTCTTTAGGCTAGGGGTTCTTAAACTGGGGGGGGGGGCGTTGAATGCCAATGAAGAGCTTTAAAAAAATTAGTTTGAGGACCCCTGCTTTAGGCCCCCTTTAACTTTGACCTCACAATTTCCGGAACCCGAATAGGCCACTGCAAACATCAAAGAATTTATATAGGCACTCGTAACATAACGAAAATAAAGAGAATTTCATTACTGGTATAGCCACAGTGCACATTCCCGTAGAGAGGCCAAGCAAGCCTCGACTGCAGAATAGAAAAGCTAGAGTTGTTGAGAAGAACATGATAGTCCACCCGGCGGCGAAGCAGATATCGATCACTAAGATAGCAGCACGGCGGCCCAATAAATCCATCAAAGGACCAACGAGTAAGCTGCCGAACAGTGCTGTCAGTGGTAGAATTCCCTAAAATAGCATACACCTGATGTAATAAATTGTACAAAGGACCACACTTCAGTAAAACTGCACAATAGTTCCGCTATATTTCTAGTTGTAAAATATTAGTTGACGAAACGCACTGTGGAATAAGGAAAAGCAAGACAGCATCTTACCCCAAACCACGAAATCTGGTTTGAATTCATATATAAGGAACCAGCCGGATTCTGAAAGTCTTGGATAGCCGGCGAATTGAAACCGATTGAATAACCCCCATTGATCGCCGATGCTGCAGATCCAATGCAGGCAAGAACGGCGCAGTAGTGATTTAATGCTGAATGCCCTCTGTAGAAAATAATATAACATGTACTCCTCACTCAACTACTAGGTTCCGTTCTAACGACTGAATAAGTCGGTGAACGAACTCCCCACTTAACGACCAAGGTCCGCTCCAGTGTCCTATCTTCATATAGTGTTTTAGTGTTACCCGACAGGTGATACAGTCCGTGAGAATATAAAAAGTTACCAAGTATGAGTTTTATATAAATCATCTGAATAGCGAATTTCGTAAAGGTCCTATGGAAACAATATACAACGATCATAAGGGGCGAGTGGTCGTTAAGTGGAAAGTGCCCCTATTAAAAAGTGCACGTGAAGATAATATGCACAAAGAATATATTTACCTCTGCATGTTCAGCTGATGAAATTCAGAGATATCAGAACCACGTTACTAGTAAGAACTAAATGAAAAGATATTCTAAATATAGACCGAGGAGGATATAGTTATCTGCACTAGAAAAACTGGCATTAGTGACATACTATCTTTCAACTACCGTAATTTCTATACGAATTCGGTAACATTAAAACGTATGGTGCATTGTAGTAATGGTTAGATGCCCGAAGCGTCGAACGGTATTTCCGTTCAAATATAAGGAGGCTGTAAACTGATGTCTACTTCTATATGTGAAACGAATAGGCAGCCGTTCAGTTATTTTGAAATTACATAAACATAAACATAAACATAAACATGACTGCTGGAAGTCATGCAATTACACTATAATCAATTCTATTCTAAGCCTGCTCACTGCTCTACGAAAGCTACATTATGTTTTACCTCTGGATCTGTTCGCCGTCCTACCTATACTATACAACGAGTGGTGAGTCAACATTTTGCTGGCAAGATCAACTAAGGAAATAATGATGCACATGACGTAATATTGGTATTTCGTAATTCTTACTGTTTGATAATAAATAATAGTATTTTTTTTATTGCCTCTTGACATCTGATTCCTTACTTGTATTATTCATTAACTTCATATTGAATTTATTATTTTCTTGTGGATTCAAATTATTTGCCAAACACTGATTTGCAGTTAAATATTTTCATGCATGCATGACATTCTTATAACTATAATGTTTTATTCGATTCGTACGTCGTCCAACTATGATTACAAAATATATCAATTACACTTACTGTAACAGATGCCTACGATCAATAAGTCAATAATGTCGATATACGGAAACCACATTCCAATAACCAATAAACTGCACTTGTCCTGGGTATGCCTTACATTGTTAGAAAAATATTGTCGTTTTCAGCTGCCACTTCACATGTCTACAAATCTTACTGCCACTTCACGGGTCTACAAATCTTACTCAAGCATACGACAATCACCTACGTATGGCTCCCTACAATGCCTTTCTTTCATGGGTCTCCTTTTCCTCATCGCAAGTATCAGATTACTAACTTTCCTTTTCATAAAAAAATCCATTCCTGACATAAGGTTAAGAAGAAAGATGTTTAAGCGGTCATTTAGCTATGGACTGTTTGAAGTTACCTAAGTATTTTTTTATACTAGTATGCATTACTACACAGCTTAAGAACTAGCAACAAAACACTATATAATACAACTCTTATGTTTACTCATGTAATCTCGATCACAATGGCTTGATTTGCTTATACAATATGATAAGATCTCTATTGTCTCCAAGTAGGTAAGGAATTGAATGATAGTTGTGTGTCATATATCAGCATCCATAATTCAAGAGTGGTTCTTTCTGTTTTATGTTTATAGATTAGCAAACACCTTAAGAACTAGCTAGAAAACTGCACAATTTACTCGACATAATTTTACTTTTATGTTTACTCATGTAATCTCAATCACAATGGCTTGATTTGCTACTACAAATGACTAGGTCTCTATAATACACTTAAGTATTAGCAGCTTAAGTATATGAATCAGAGGAGTTGTTTGTCATATACCAGCATCCATTATTCAGGAACTGGTTCTGTCTTACGTTTATAGGTATAAGTGGTATAAGTGTATATATATTCATACTATTTGATGTAAAGTCGTATGTTAGTCATTTCACACAAAACCGTAATATGTCGAGTATATAGATTATAGACAATGTAAAATAGATAAAATATGTCAGAGAAATAAAACATGCTAACGTTAGGTTTTCAAAAACATGGCACGATGTACAGAAATCTCTGTCTGTCGCAAAAGCATGAAGATGGATTTAGGGTCTTCTAACAGAGAAGAAATGCAGGGGGAATACACCAAACAATATTTGGGTGAAGGGGTCTGAGAAACACAAGATAGCACAGTTTAGATATTAAAAATTTACAGAATAGTACTTGGTAGCTATAGAACACTGTTTCACATTATTCAATAACTCTCTTTTCTAAATACGCTCGTCTATTGTCTTAATGAACTCAGTTGCAGCCGTGAACTGCATCCACCAATAGGAGTCTTCTCCAGTCAGTTCTTCTCCGATGAAACTTGTGATGTATTGTACGGTTGACAGAAGGTTGGGCGGATTAGCCTGAGATTAAAACATTTTCAAATAGATTTGTGCATGGTAAATCTTGATTTATAATTACGAGTACTGTACCTTGATCAACACATACACCAAAACAGGTGTAAAATCATCAGCTCCTGGCACAGTACCCTCATCAGCCAATTTTAAAAGGTTCATGATGGTATTACAGCATCTCAGCACTGCAGAAAGTTTATCCCTGGGCCTCTTGTATGCGTTAACTGAACGAGCCTCAGCCTGGGCAGATGGCCAGGGGCACTCGTTAAGGTACTTGCAGGGTATTAAAAGTGCAGGGTGCTGAGTGGTTACTACTGCAGAGAGTCTTGCTATATGCCTGTGAATCAGTCTGCAGAAAACGTGTCGGGTCAATTGAGAAAAAAAAATGGAAACCACAACGTGTTAAAATAAAATAACATACTGATCTCTCATTACATCACCGTCCCTGTTAGGATACAACGCTAGTTTGTAAATGTAAACAAAGACGCTTCGTTCGATAGCTCTCTCCGCCTCTGCCAACTGATCTTCACTAGCGTCTAGTATATTAAAATACAGTTTTCTGGACCTGTCATATGTACTTTCCTATAGTAAAAGGCTAAGTCTCCTCACTTTCCCAAATAGCATCCTGGGCCATTTGACCATACAGCAATCTTAAAAACGATCTGACCAGAGTTACTTTCTCATCCGCAGCCGTGGCCTCGCTGAACTGCTGTCGAAATTTACATAATGACGAGTCCATGCGCTTCAGAAACAGGCCGACACATACAGATGTTAAATATCTCCTGATTTCAGATGAGATGACAAATTAAGATAATACATGTAAATTTCTCAAACATAAGAATATCATTTTGTGGATATACATACCTGCAAGTAATCTGATCGCGTTCAGTGCAGTAAAACTGATGTTGCAAGTAAGAGGATGTTGTCAATAGCGACTGTTTAGTTCTTATCAAATATGCGATATATATTGAACGGTTTTTGTATTTCTTCCATAGATTCTAAAGAGAATAAAAAAAGAATAAACTATAGAATCAATAGCAAAACCGTAAATTAGCATATTGATGAAATCGGAACACACACTCATACACTACTACAGTACAAGTACTATCTATTAAAGATCCTCACCTGAAGAAGAATTTTGCATCCCTGGTTGTCAAGACTGAGGACGCACCTTGTCGTTTCATGGATCTGTGCCACACGTGAGTGGTCTTGCAGGTTCACAGCTTCAGCAAGTTGAAGTCGTAAAAACGATATCACATCATTGCTTGCACTGTGATTAACAATAATAGTACTTTCTCTACAAGCTATCATCAAGCAATTGTTTTCAATCCACTTACTTTTCCATATCTTGCCCACTGGTGTTAGGACGTAGGGGATAATCCATACCAGGGTAGCCAACACTGACCAAATACCTGTTAGATTCTGGCAAGTTTTCTGCAGTGGACAACATAAGCCTCAATTTTTTTTCCGCATCGGACAGAAGTTGAGCCGTGTCCGGTTTGTATTCCTCCTCGGCTATCGAACCGTCTTGTTCAGATTCCTTATTGATCGATAGGTTCACAGAAGTACCCTGAGTCACCGTAGTAACGGTCCTGTCGCTTGTTGCGCTGGATATATTGCTAGGTGTTGAATGCGCGTCAGTCGTAGACGAATTGCTGTGGCTGAAAGGTACCAAGAATGGAAATCAGTGGTGTAATGAAAGGAATGAAAAGGAAAAAAAAGCTTCACTATACTTTTGGGATTCATTAGTTTTATCTGATGGATAAGTGACATTCATGTCAGATCTGTCGATATTATCTGTAGAAGACGTCATTAGATCAGAAGTACTCGTGCCGCCTACAGCATTGTCATGCAAAGACATGGTTGTCAGAGACTGATTGGAGACTTTCTTCCTATATTTTTGCATTATATCTTCACCGGACAGATCCTTATCAAAAATAATATACATCTTATGATTCCATTTTGAAGAAATACATTACATCTCTAAAAATATCCCAACAAACGAAAATTAGAACGGAAATTTGATACTGACAAGGTAGGAAGAATTTGCTGATGAAGTCGATATTGGCTGGCATTTTTGTGGACTTTCATCTGTTGAAATAATTGCATATTATTACGGTTAAAATTATCTATATCTTTCTGGAATCGTCAGTTGAAAGCGGATTTTTGAAATTCTTATTTGATAGCAATAGGTCATCAACCTTGTCGCTGCTCTGAGCTCGAACTGTCGTACTTCTCGCTTATTGCGATATTGTGAACCACAGAGGAGCGGTCATCCTGAAATGTAAGGAAAGATAGTGATGTAAATTTTGCATTTTGACCTAATAGTATTACAGTTATTCGATACCTGACTCGGGGTAGGCTTTATATTTTTACGCCTGCTTGAAAGTACTGGAAGTCGATGGGTTTTCCACCAAGATTTCTTTCTCTCTATGTTCTTGCCGTTATCCTAAAATCCGCAAGAGAATTCGTTAATCGAAGCACATTGTTATTGTGTTACTGCGAGTTAGATGAGGAGTAAATATATTTTTACAGGGTAGCCCTTAAAACTATGACGTTTTATGTCAATTTGGTAACTTTTAATTGCTAGTTCATGATCATGATTGTATGACAAGAAGGTATGCTACATGTCTCACTCTGCAGTATCAAACACTCCCAATAGTTATTACCTGGTCGAAACTCCCGGGTCTCGTTAGTATCTTTGAACGTGCTCCCCCATCCTGGACAGGCAGTGGACTAGGTACTTGAGACTGCTGGTCAACAACCTGCACTGCGTTTGCTTGTCCATTTGAACCTAAATCACATAGATTGAATTGTCGAACGTCTGCCAACTAACCACCATTTCAAATGAACAATTCCACATCAAAGTCAATTATTTAGACATTTATGTCTGAAACGAGTTCCTCTGCAGCCTACTTACAGAGGGATAAATCAACCAAAGCAGCAGACATGGAGTTGATGTTTAGTAGACTGTTTCCTGTTGCAGCAGCAGTAGGTTTTGATAAACCAGCTGAAATATGGTAAATATATTAGATCTATAATATTAATATTGATTATAAAATAAACTACGTTTTTGCTATCGTAAAACCCGTAAAAGACATTTTAAAAGCTCTTCAATGGTTAATTTTTGCTCATGCAGATGGCAGTATGTATTTGTATCTATTGTTCAATTTATTAGTTGAGAGATAAATATGGAACTAGAAGTGGACATGAACATTTATATATTGTTTACATAAAACTTGATCATAGAATACTTCATTGCTCAATCCAGTTATCCAATCTCTATATCAAGAAAAAAAATTATTACCTTTAACCGAAGAATCCAAGGCTTGAGGCTCAATACTTGGCGATGCTGGACTGGGAGAAAGTGTGGCAGCCATAAAAGATATCGGTATAAAAGTACTGGTTGGGACAGAAGTATTACTCGCTTGTACGCCACTTGTAGTTGAAAGAACACTATTCAAATTATTTTTTTTAACTTTCGCTATCAGTTCTTTGCCTTCCATTCCAGCTAACGGATCGAATATGGTAATTGCAGATTGAACGGGATCGGTTTTGTGATGGATCGTTGCGGTGTTGTCGTAATAGTTTGGTTGACCAGAGCTGGCACCAACATTGATCGTTTCCAATAAAGATGCTTCAGCAGCTATATTCCGAGCCAAGGAGGAGGGAACCGAATTGAATGCAGATACTCTGTTGACACCCATAGACTCTGTAGGCTTGAAGGGACTCCTCTTTATGGTGTTTGTGTGATGATTCGAATCCATAATAACTTCGTGGAGAGTTCTGCTACTCTCGTCGGGAGTGGAAGCCGCCTCCGGTTTGGTTCCATCGAGAGGCGAGTTCATTTGACCGTCCAAGAAGTTGCAATTGTAACCCGCCTCTGAGCCAGCAAGACGGCCACTTTCGCTTCCCGATTTCTTCAAGTTTGAGTTATTTTCGTCTTCTTTTTTCCAACTTGAGTGGTTTCCCCCATCCACTGCAAATGCCAGATCATGAACATGCTTTTTCTGGCCGCTAGCTTTGTTTTGTCCAGGACAGGCAGACGAGGCGGATTTACTCCTGCTTACTTCGTTTCCTCCCTGTGCCTTGTTGCTCCCTAAAGGGCCCCTCGCACCTAGGGCACACAAGTTCACTGGGGAATGAGACTGGTCATCCATAGGACCGTGTGAACTGACAGAAGGTGCGGTCTGCGGACTGGAAGAAGAATTTGTCTAAGTTTTTATTTCATTATCAATCGTATATTTGTATGTCTACAAAGAAATGTGAGAATAAAGCCAAAAAAGGAAATAAATGTTATACCGCAGATGAGTTGCTTGGACTTCTCCACTTCCACTACTGTGGCTGCTGCTAGTCGCACTGAGCCGGCTGCTTGGCACAGTCCCGGAAACTCGATTACTGCTCAACATGTCGTCTGCGTCGGGACTTATACTGCTGGTGGTTTTTCCAAAGCTCCGTTCTGAACTAGAACCCTGTTCATCTCCAGCTACATATAGAAGACAAATAAATTATTGAAGTCATAACGAAGTAGTTGAATATTTGCCATACAAGATTGGAATTGACGAGTACCTTTAGACTGTATGTTATCAGATACTAAACTAAGTCCAGATGCTCCACTCACACCAGAAGCTGCGCTCAACCCGGGTGTACTTGCACGGGATCGACTGTCTTCTAAAGGATCGATGGCATCTTCAGCTCCCTGTTATATATCAGAGAATCAATTTTGAGATGAAATTTGATGAAGGAAAAACAAGGAAAATCATATACATACTGCATTCGATTCTGATTCCAACTCCTGCAAGCGATCTTCTGGTTTTACATCAGGAGGCTCGCTGTCACTGGGGAGGACTTCAACGCTCCAAACATCACTGCGTGAATCTTCATCTCGTGGAAGAAGAGCTAAATATCCTGCAGGGTTCCCAGCCCTGCAATATACAGACAATCTTACAATTTTACCATTCACCATACTTACACAATTCGAAACTCGAGCCTCTGTCTCTTTAACATCAATAACAGATGGCAACCTTATCTGTTCGGGTACTTGGTTAGGATTTTCCGCAATCTCTTGGAGTCTTGCCGACTGCCCTGCCTGCTCTTCCTGTTCGGGTGGAGGCTCGGAATCTGAGCCGTATGCATCCGTGCTCCAGGTATCGCTTCGCGTGTCTAGGTAATTTGAATTCCCTTGTCCATTACTACCACCCTCCATCCTATCTTCTTCAGCCCCAAGCTCAGCCACTACCGCTCCACCGAACCTTACTCCAAGCTGAGACCTGATTTCAAATTTTCTCATTTTGTCTTCTATACTTTCCCTTTATCGAAAACAATAGGTCAGTAAGGAACAAATAATTAAATATGATAAGAGAGAGAGTGAGAGTTATATCTAGTTACCTAGATGTGGGCAACTTTCTTTCCAGTGCCTTCAGAGCTTCATCATTGTTCGTATGTGGGATGCTTTCTAGATCACCTTCTTCCATTTCATCCTCTTCATACTGCCACAATGTAAAAAATTGTCAGGGAAATAGGGTAAGGTAATACAGTATTACAATAATAAGGTATACAGACATGGAGTCAAAAGCTTGGTTTCCTGCGATCAATACATATGGGTACTAAAGAAGCAAATGTACCTGATTCCCGTGAGAACTGGTACCACGAAAACTGCTGGTATCGTCTGCCGGCACGCTCTCAGCTTGTTCCATATCATCCATAGAGGAGCCTGAAGTACTTGAAGTCGCTTCGATTCCTCCCTCTCCAAGCTCGCTGAAGTCTAAGGAAGTAAAATGTCATTAAATGCTCACAAAAATTGAAATCATTTGCACCATTTTCATAATGGACTTCAACCATCAAGCGCTTACCGGTAGAGTAAAGAGAAAACCTTAACCTCTTGTCCATCCTTTCTGAGTCAGCATCGTTAAGCGTTGCCGAATCGAGAGGGGGTATGCCGCCAGCCTCTGAATGCAGATTTGGATTGCCCATGTTCCTAGTTGAATGCATTTCAAATACCTCATGCTCAGACAGCAGGCCTGGCGGTTCAACTGGCGAGCCGTTAGCGCCATTTAATGAGATTACCAGTACGATTTCGGGAGCATCTTGCTGCGAAACTTTGTTTTCTTCCGGCAATGAGTCTGTAAAGTAAAACAGTAAATATAGCGGTAGAGATATAAACGATATCACATAAAAGCACTCCACAAAAATACACTACACTATTCAAACGGACACCGTGCATTCAAATCACCTCCAGATCCTGATCCACTCTTTGATTTGGCGTTACGAATTTTCACAGAAGGGGAGTAGTCGGCAGATCCAGCTTTCCCCAAGTCGATCGAATTAGAAGTCTTCAGAGATTTTCCCTTTGGAGCTTCACAACCAAAAATGAAATTAACATGCAACATACATGCATTTTAAGTTGCAAAATTTCATTATTATTCTGCAAGCAGATTCTAAATACGTCATAAGGGAAACACACAAATGATAATATCTAAACTACCACACAGCGAGGAACAGGTAAATAGAAAAACATGCCATATATAAAAAAATTAAATTGCTTACTTTTAACACTCTTTGAAAACAATTTTCTTGCAGATGTCGGACTTGTATTTCCGCCAATTGTCTTTGACCTCACTGGAGTATGTGGACTCGGCATTGCTGATGGTGAAATGCCGTTACCGTTTCGGGGAAGGTTATCTTGAGAGAGATTGAATGTAAAATTATTAAAACATTCTATTATTAAAATACACTATGCTAAAAATACTTTTTATCAATACTCTGCTTATTCTAAAATAAATTAAGATATCATACACACAGAGAGCTATAACCCGCAACTGTAAACTTGGGGTCCTATGAACTCCTGCATAACAAAGTTCAAAGATTTATAATCATCGAAAAACCGGAACTTTGGCCCCAATTCCTTTATTAAACAGGGCAATTGATTACCCAATGCTGCTGAATTGTCACCTTCAGCTGAAACACTGTCCTGGAAGGCCCACGCAGACGTTCTTTGCTGCATGACTTTCGCCAAACAGGCAGGCAGAGTTTCAGGCAGATGGGAAAGAATTTCAATCAAAGACGACTGGTCCACTCCCCTAACATTGGATTTCTGAAATTAATATGGCAACTTATGAATCGTTTATGGACTACATTGAAGTAATACCTCATTCCACTTTCACTACTATCACACTCACTTGAATATCTCTTAAATACTGTATCAATTGAACCAGTTGCACTGGCGTGAAAAAGGCTGCGCAGCTAACGAAACCATTTTCGGGCGTTGTGGGACTTGGCAAACCATCGGTGTGCCAGGTGTTTATCACAGTGTCCAAGATGGAGCTCATGCAAGTCTGCAATAAGTGATAACCAACTGAGTTCTCAAAACAATATGTAGAATACTAAGAATTCAGGTATAAACACACTTTGTTGAATCTGTCGTATAAGGAATTTCCTGGCTGCTGAGTTGAACTATCCCACAGTGCTAATACTTGCAAAACCTATATAATTCAAAATGAACAGTGATTGAATGATGATAATAAGAGCTTTAGAGAATTTTAACTTAAGTTTACTGATAAGGTAATACATTAGATTTCAACTCAAATCAACCTGAGCTATCTGCATCAAATTAAATCTGGTAAATTCGCTGATCGGTGCGTCGCCAGTTACTCCATAAAGCTCAGGATTTACAATAGCAGGGCAGATGAACATTTGCAGCATTAGATCGGCGCAAAGTGCTTTAGCTTCCGCATGATTGACTAGCCCTAAAAAGTGATACAAAACATTCAGCTTGGAACAATGACAAATTATTGATAACTAAAAATTTTCACATTCATATATAATAGCCGAACCTGCTTCTTTGACAATGTGATAGGCACGTGCAATCACCCAGCCTAGACTTTGGGGAAAGCAAAACATAGCAGAAGAAAGACTGTCAATAAACGACTGACATATTTTATATAAACGTTGTTCAGTGAGTTCAAGATGTTCCTTGATTCGGTTCTTAAAATAAAATTTATGTGAGATTCATGAGTTGTTAAGCTGTTATAACAGAGGCTGGTAAATTTGGCTCTGGTGTATAGTTAAATAGTTAAAAAAACTAAGATGAACACGAGAAATGTTTACAATCCCATTGTTAGCAATCTTCATTGGTGACAAATCTGGGGCTTAGTTATTGTTGCATGGGTATATTCCACTAAATATAGGATGATACCTCAAATTCTGGTTCCCCCTTTCTTCCAAATCTCTTCTCTTTTTCAACTTGACTGTAACAATCAAGGATCTTATTGGAGTCTCTCTCAAGATATAGTTCATCATCCATCAATACCTGTACAATTATTAAATTCCATCAGGAAATCCTCTAGGCAATTTGAGTCACATACAATTAATTATCTACAGTGCTTAATATACGAATGATAATATAAATACTGCGTGTAATGCCAATGAGTAATTAAGATTTATCAAACGTACATGGAATACATTAATATAAGACCTCAATGGACCTTCTGTGCTGTGAGCAAGTGCCGGAGCCAGACTAAATTGAAACTTTTGAAATAATAATGTGGAATATTAATGGGAAATAGTTATATCAAATAAAATTAAACCATACTAGCAAATTGCCTGCTTTCAAACAGGGATTTAGTTAAGGCAAATATTATCATCCTACGATAATTGATTGGAACCAAACAACAGGTTGTTGGTCCAAGGTATGTGATACCAAATGAAAAACATTAATTATAGAAGAAAAGAATCAATATCGTTCTAGGGGAGAAAAAGGCCACAGTGAGTTAAATAAAATCCGAAAGAACTCAAATGCACTATTGACAGATATCATTGATTCTGATACATCAAATACAAATTCTAAACAGCTGGGATTAGGCTATATTGACTATGGCAAATTTTATCAACTATACCTCATTAGACATAGGAAATTTGCTTATGGTAAGTGAATCAATACTAACCTGCATGACGGGCTTGTGCAATGCTGAAGTCAGAAAGAGACGTCCAGATATCAAGGATTCAGTGAAAAGTCTAGAATGGTATATGATCTTCACAATATCCATTTTTACAGTACTAAAGTGCTTACTATATAAACTACTGTACTATCAATGACATACTTGTAAACAATGCAGAATGCAGCATTTCCCTTTTGCAAAACTCTTCTTGGCTGTTCATTGCCAGCTAATTGTAGTAGCAGCAAAGTCTCCATGAGCTACATGAAAACAAATCATGTTAATATGAAAAGTCAGATCTTCACTTAGAATGGTTAAAGTTCAATGAAACTTTATTACGAAAACCTTATCGCAATGCAACTCTACCTCTAATAAATGATGATGGTCATCTGTAATGATGCTGTTACCGTACACTCCAAGCACTACAAGCCTGACCACTTCAGTAGTGGATTCAATTCCTAACTTCTCCCCATACGCTAAGCAGGCCGCTGCCAATGTTGGGTTGCTACGGAAAGCCTGTTGAAAAATACCACCCAATTACAACACTATCTATTACCCTCAATCTTTTCATATTTTTAGATAGCTACCTGTAAAAAGTTTCCATACATCGAATCTTGATATCCCAGCTCCTTGTAGCCATCAACAAACTGTGCATTATCCAGTTTATTTGCTCTCTGTGAACACACAGCTGGTGTTGCTGTACAAATAAGATGTTGGGTTAATGACTGATTCTCAAAAAACAAGTTTTTGAAGAACTTGGACAATGTCACAAGTGATGATAAAGATCCTATAGCAATTAAAAAATTCAAGAATCAACCTTGAGAACTATTTGTAATGAAGTGATTGAGATTAAGATGATGCTGTCTTGTTGTCCAAAAGATATGTGACAAATCTTCTGACCTCTGACGAATCTGGCTGTTCAGCTGGCGAATGGATTCCTAGAATAAACATAGTAAATATCTGGCAATAACAGAATGACATTACTAAATATACAGATGGATTACAGAAGAACCAAAGTACAATGGAATGGTATTCATTACAGTATTATATACATAGTAACATTCTATTGGTTGTATGTCAAGAGTAGGAGAGAAATTAGGAACTAAAAACTGAATATTATTTCATAACACTGCCTACACAGACAACTATGAATGCATGATAAAATAGACAGATAGTATGGGGGCTAACTGACAGTAGCAGTTAGTGGATGACAAGATGACAAATCACAAAACAACAGTTGGAGATGGTTTGGGTCAGGATTAGGCTTATGTCTTTTCCAAATAGTACTTAGTTCTTTTGAATTTAAATTACGACCCTGACCCTCATATGAACACCTAAAACTGTTGTAGATCGGATACAATAGTAGCACTGAATTAAAACTATACATTGAAAGGAATTACATGAGACTTGATGATCTTGTTACAAGTACACATGATTTTACACATGTAAACATTATGAAAAAAAAACACAAACTGTTAACTGTAACATAAGTGAGTGAGTGTCAATATCAACAGAACAGTTTTATGTCTTGGAAACTACATATGGTGTACAAAACTGATTATAACTCATTATTAGCACCTGCTCAGATTGAACAAACAACCTTTCTTGATGCAGTCGACGTGCAAGCTCCTGTAAACTTGACATCTTCCTAACCTGATCCAGAACTTGAGTCGAAAAAGTTTCTATTAGTTTTATTTGTCAGCAAATGTCTGATATCTTGATTACAAGATCATATCTTTGATTTTCTGTTAGTAATAAAGATATAGCAAAGAGTTATCAATAAATATCAACTGCACTAATACGAAAGTCATTGGTATCTAGCCTGACTAATATTAAAACGACCTGTATGCCACCAACGGCTAGTATTACCAATGGGGCTTGAAATCTAAAACTTCCAATTCACTAAAAATAAAATACGACAATCTTCCCTTACGAAACTAATGCTATTATCGATTTTACTTCAATTCCGTCAGCGCTTACATAAATGACAGTGCACGAAAACAAACAAACCTATGAGTAGCCAGTCTGCACATTTTAGTTTCACGTGCCTCAATGCATGACTTTACTACCGACATTCCTTACATCACCTCACATTATTATTTTAGACTGAATAAGCATTTTACAGCACAAGACAGTTACTTACTTATGCATATAGCACACAAAAAATGACCTCACCACGATGTCGACTCGGACTTCAGAAAGTGTAACGGAATGCGGCCAAAGTAATGCAGGGTAATACCGAAGTCAATACTGCAGCCATTTACTCGTAGATGGCGGGGCAAGAGCGCCAACTTGCGGATATCCAATATTAAACAACCGTAAGCTTATGGAAAAGAACCGAAAAACTTGTATAATATGGTACAGAACCAGTACCGCCACATAAGGGACCCAATTCTTGTTAGCATTGATGATCCCATCATCATTGATATTCATAAAATCACCACGATGTCGAGACGGACTTCACAAACTGTAATAGAATGCGGCCAAAGTAGTGAAGGGTGATGCCGAAGTCAATACTGCAGGCATTTGCTAATAGACGCAGGTGCAAGGGCGCCAACTTGCGGATATCCAATATCGAACACTCGTAAGCATACGTGTATCATATGGGACAGAACCAGCACCGCCACATATAGAACCCAATATTTATCAACATTGATGATCTCATCATCATTGGTAATCATCAAAGCATTTTGCCATACCTGCTCTGTACCTTTTTCATTCCAAACCTCTGCTTTTCACAGAACTCAACTACAACATTCACCAGTAATCTTTCCCTAAATACGAGTCCGTAAAATTGCTCAGAATCCAAACTATGTTAAAAAGATTAAAAAGTATTAAGAATTGAATTTCTCAAGTCTCTCAATACTATTAAAATTCAATCTACATCATAGCAGGAGGTAAACGACAACTAAACTTGCCAAAAGTTTGTGTACACCTCGGAAAATCTGAATAACAGAAACAGCACTATACATGTAATGAAAACAGGATTTCAGATCAGAATGAACCAATAAAATCAGGTATTTGATGAAGCTCATCTGGATTTGTGAGAATGACCACGAGACCTTTCCTTGCTTCTCTTACTCTCGTATCGATGTGATCTGTCTTTCGATCTGCTTCTCCGGCGTTCACGAGATCTAGATTATACGAGACAAGATAAGAAAGTGAATTATGATCTTCCATTTCCGGCATATGAGACATGCTTACCTGCTTCTCTTTGAGTGCTTACTATGAGGTGAATGGTTGTGGCGCTTTTTATTCCTATGGCAGATAAAGAAACTCATAAATGTGTGTGAAGATACATATCAATACAACTCACGATGCCACAGAACATACAAGATACTGTTAATTACAATAACAGTTTCACCCCAATGAATTAGGAGGACACTCTAACCCTTGGTTTAGGTTTTAGCCGAGTGATAAATATCAAGAAATTTTCAGCTAGGTGTCATAAATCCCAGCTCTACTATTAAGGTTGGCAGTAAAAAATACCTTAACTAAGAACAGATTTATGAAAGAATCACCTCTCCTCCTCACCTTGAATGCCTTTCCCTTGAGTGACTTCTTTTCGACCGTTTACGATCACGTGAACCATCACGCTCGCGAGAACTTCTCGAATGCTCTTTCCTAGATGATTTAGAACTTGATCTTGTGATAAAATTGTTGGCAAAAATTTAAAGATTCTGATCAAAAAAGTAGCGATGTAAATCTAATTTTACCTGTCTCTTTGTGAAGAAGAACGCACATGTTGATCGTCTCTGCTATAAACAACAATTGAAGATATTCAGTATTACTTATTAAATAACCATTGCAGGAAACAAACATGCAATCATTCCATCATACTTAGGTTGCTCTTGCTGTACATTGTTATCCATGTGACTGCAATCTTTTCCATTATTTTCATTCGTGCCCCTGCGAGCTAGAGCACGTGCCTGTTAAGAAAACATTCAAATACAGTGGAATTAAAAATAGGCAAACTGGTAAAAAAAACTTCCATTAACATGTAACAGGATACTAACCCTTAGTTTTTCATCAACAATCTTCTGTACCGGGACAGGAATCCGCGGGAACAGCGTATCGAACCAATCTAGTTTAGTCAGGATAGTTCGCGTTATCTGTCCAATTGTCATAATGCAACCTCCTCCGGCTTTAACATCCAGTTCCTGTAAAATAGCAAAAGTTACAATAACCTATTCATAGTAGATTGGTTTACATGATAGATGGATCGTATATTACCTCTTCATCTTCAAAATAAGGTTCAAACCAGTCATATAGATCTTTTGGAGGTTGGCAGAACCTTTAAAAATAAAAATAATCATTTCGTGATGTACCTCTAACCATACAATGTGATCCCGATTACAAGGAGTCCATCTTGCGAACTAGCCTTTGTGTAGCCTATTATTTAAAAAATCAAGTTACACATGATGGACTAATGAACAAACATATTTTGGGAAGGACAGTGCATGCAGTCGTCGCTATTTCAATTTTTCTTTTTCATTGATATTTTTTATACCTATACACTCACATTCTCGCTCTTAATTGGAAATAATATGTTGTAGTAACATTTTTATTATCACTATAATATTATATTTATGATGTTATAAAGTATATTCTGTATATAAGTAAGACAAACAATAGACAAGTAATATAAGTAAGACAAGTAATATAAGTAAGACAAACATTTGTGTAATTGATGCTGCATGCAGACTCTAAAACACACATTCATAATCGGGGACTTCCTGTACTTTTAAAGTGAAATGCTGCATGCTAATGGAAGAGTCTTACCTACAGCACATACCTGATGTACATGAGGCCTAGCGCCCGTATGTATGGAGAATCTACATGATTGAGCATTCCATTTAACTGCTTCCTTGTTAATTTTAAGGTGAAAAGTTTGTACAGGATGCAAAAAGACGTTGAAACAATGCCTCCGGTTCCAACACCACGGACCTAGAAGATAACAGATTAATTAGAAGTATTCACTACCTGCTTTGAATAATTTTGGCAAGGAGGTAGGCTAAGTTTCCACAGGAAGGTATTGATCAATATTAAGCAGAAGTAGCCTATTACATACCCCACCACACATTCCAGTTTGTCCAGCGGTCTTGCGACTACCACGCTCCCAAGGTTCTAGGTGGTCAATCTTAATAGTTGGAAGATAAAATTGGATGAAAATAAATTTTAGAACAATGAAATACTAAAATATATTTGCGAAAAACAGCAACTATCATCATACTTTGAGATATCAGACATAAGAAAAACGAAAATTAAATGTACATGGCAATATACCCTGAACCATTGAAATCATCTTCTCATCATAACTGTAAATGCATTACGTTACATTATTTATTACTGCACCAAATCTATGTATAATATGAAACAATATTCTTCCAGATTTCTCAAAGTATGAACAGCTGAAAATAATGCCACAAAAGTGGCATAGAAGAACAACGAAACAGTAATATAAAAAGAACACTAGACGCACCTTGTAATAAATTTCATCTATGACCTCGTGGTACGTTTTTAGACCATATAATTTGACTTTAAAATAAGGCGATGCCTGAATATTGGTTAACACCAAATTATTAATGTTCATAGTTCGTTGATTACCCCAGACTGGGAGAGAATTACTCAGTTTCGGCTTTGCGTATTCGGCATATTCCTGCTCTCCTTGTTCGCCATAGTCGTCTTCTTCGGCGTAATAGTCCGCCATTAAAAGATACTTGTATGATTAGCGACAATTGTAATAACACCAAGAGAAAACAGACGCGAATACAGAACTAAAATTAATAGTATAAACAAGAAATATTGTAAAATACAATTACTCAATACAGAAAAAAAAGTGAACATGTCTATAACAAGCTTCGTTACTCCCTACTGCTTACTGGTGGATTTCACAATTATTACCACTAAAGCGGAATATACATGCTAAGAAACCATCAATTATTATTATATCTACCAAACCTGGTGCGATATATATTTTTCTATTACAATGTTTGCGGAATTTCCAGACATATTTTAGGCATATCTCAGTCAATCGTTCCAATATTACATCAGTAAAACCATAACTAGTAGCAGTAATGAAATCTTCTACGAAAAAAAGAGTGGAGAGCTACAACACTCTAGCGCTATCTGACGGATAAAGCTCAACGCCGTCGGCGTGATAATCGCAAACTCTTTACTGTTATTTAGTGGCTCTGAAAAAAGCCGTTTATATTGTATATGTAATATGAAAATTAACCGCCGAATCCGTAAAAAGCACAAGGTACTTTCCCAATCCCTTCCCTCCTTTTCCGCAGCCAAACATTTATTAATTAGTAGTATTTTCTCCATTTGGTTAACGTATATATATCGTGATTTAACACATGAAAGAAACAA
Organism: Halocynthia roretzi; assembly: GCA_013436055.1. Lineage (NCBI taxonomy): Eukaryota > Metazoa > Chordata > Ascidiacea > Stolidobranchia > Pyuridae > Halocynthia > Halocynthia roretzi. The sequence continues at coordinate 6,357 of QRAM01000556.1, read as the reverse complement.
CTCTCTCGATTTAATAAAAAGAGTCATTTTCGAAGACGCCGGCGAAGCCAAACGAAACGAGTGATAGAGAGAGATATAAAAAAAGGAAAACTAAATTCAACCAATTAGATTGGAGCGGAAAAGAAATAAATTTCAAATCTAAAGAACATCGCCGTCATTCTAACAAATACATCTTTTGCAACATGGCTCGTACTAAACAAACCGCTAGAAAGAGTACCGGAGGAAAAGCTCCTCGTAAGCAACTTGCTACGAAGGCAGCTAGAAAAAGCGCACCAGCGACTGGAGGAGTGAAGAAACCTCACAGATACAGACCGGGAACTGTTGCCCTGCGAGAAATCCGTCGTTACCAGAAATCGACTGAACTTCTCATTCGCAAGCTTCCTTTCCAACGTCTGGTACGTGAAATCGCTCAAGATTTCAAAACAGATTTACGATTCCAAAGCAGCTCTGTTATGGCTTTGCAGGAAGCAAGCGAAGCATATTTGGTTGGTCTTTTCGAAGACACAAATCTCTGTGCCATTCATGCCAAGAGAGTCACAATCATGCCTAAGGATATTCAACTGGCTCGTCGTATCCGTGGAGAACGTGCATAAGTTCAATAATCCTTTAAAAAAACAAAGGCTCTTTTCAGAGCCACTCATTCCTTTAAAGAGAGCTTTCATTTCCTTTCGGTCAAGTAACTTTTAATAGAATTAATTTATTTCCCTAGCTGTATGGAATGGAACATGAAATCTAATGAAATCGAGCTTGGGATAGCTCGAAT
>QRAM01000555.1:0-49690 GCA_013436055.1 Halocynthia roretzi | reverse complement strand
AAATCCAGTCACAGTATGATATCTTTTAAATGATTTTATTTATTCGTTAAAAAGAATAAAAAAAAATTTCTATCAAACAGATTAAATTGCATTGACCGGGAATCGAACCCGACCCTACTACGTGGCAGAATAGAATTCTACCACTGAACCACCAATGCGTCCTGCCCTTGCAAGAAGTAATCAAAAATGTTCAATGAATGGATTCACATCTCAACTTTCATTGATGTTAATTAATATGCCTACTATGAATAAAATGTATTTGCGCCAAAAGTGTTAAATTTTGGATTGTTTTGGTTAAATTACATAGATTCGAATTTCGCTTCAAACTCTTTTTCAAATACAGTCACAGTATGAAAGTTTTTAAATGATTTTATTTATTCCTTAAAAATAATAAAAATTTTCTATCGAACAGATAAAATTGCATTGACCGGGAATCGAACCCGGGTATCCCGCGTGGCAGGCGAGAATTCTAACACTGAAACACCAACGCGTCCTGCCCTTACAACAGCTAATCGAATATGTTTTGATGAATGGATTTACATCTCAAATTTTTTCGATGCTAATAAATATGCCTACTATGAATAAAATGTATTTGCGCCAAAAGTGATTCAAAAGTGTTAAATTTAGGATTGTTGTGGTTAAATTACATAGATTCGAATTTCGCTTCAAACTCTTTTTCCAATCCAGTCACAGTATGAAAGCTTTAAATAATTATATTTATTAGTTAAAAAGAATAAAAATTTTCAAACGAACAAATAAAATTGCATTTGAATGTGGAGTTAATTCATAACTCAAAAGCATCCGAGAAAAGAGTTTTGGATAATCGCAGCGCAGTTCTAGCATAAATACGCACATGGTGCATATGTTGGAGCTTCCTAATCTAGTGATTTTCTCGTTAAACGGAGAATATTTCGCAATACTTTCTGAATTGAAAAAAATAAGAATATATATAGGAGTTTGAAACGATTTGTTCTAAAATTGAGCTCGAGTGTTGGAACGAATGTAAAATCGAGTATTTGTTTCAGAATGTCGCACATCTTTGAATTTTCCCTTCATATTAGATAGAGTGATTGAGCGTAATGGGTTAACAAACCGGAATTTCTCTCGTTTCAGAATTACATTATCCCTACCAAAAATCCTGGCATGATGAAAGTGGGTGCTTTGACTTTGATATCATCCTGTTTCAAATTCACGTGTTGTTTTTCTGTTATTGGTCCTGTGCGGTTTTTGTAGAGTACTTAATTGTAAATGCTGACACTTCAAATCTGGAATGGTTAATTACGTGTTGCCAGTATGGGATTACGTTGTATTTGCAGCAACTATCATAATATCAGTTGCGATTGGCGTGTTTTTCGCTTTCTGCTCGAGAAATGAAACTACTGAAGATTACCTCTTGGGAGGTCGTCAGGTACCATGGTTTCCCGTAGCATTGTCCATGACCACCAGCTTCATGTCAGCAATTATAATCCTGGGTACTCCTTCAGAATTCTATTATTACGGAACGATGTATTGGTGGACTGGGCTCACTTACATTATCATGAGCATTGTTACTACCGTTATCTTCATTCCCGTGTTTCTCAACCTTGATTTGACCAGCTGTTACAACTATTTGGAAATTCGATTTAACAAAGTTGTGAAAATATCAGGAGTAATTGTATACCTCATACAAACTATTTTGTACCTTGGTTTAGTTACATATCTTCCTGCCTTGGCACTCAATCAGGTGACCTCACCTAGCCTGTGGGGATCATTGCTTGCAACTGGGACTGCTTGAATAGTCTATTCCACAATAGGAGGAATCAAAGGAATCATTACCGCTGATTGTTTTCAGTTGTTCATAATGCTTGCTGGTCTGCTGGCCATTATTTTAAAGGAATCTTGGAAATGTGATTTTTATTGCAAGAGAAGAGGGGAGTATAATCTACAATGATACCTCTTTCGACCCCAGAGTGCGACATAGCGTATGGTCCCTGCTTATTGGTGGAACTGTCACCTGGGTATCTAAATATGGAATTAGTCAGTCGCAAGTGCAACGTTACCTCACCTGTAAATCATCTAGAGATGCAATAATTGCTGTAGTTATCAACTGCATATTTCTGAACATCATTTTGGCATTAGTGATGCTTGTAGGTCTGATTTGTGTGACTCATTTTGGTGGTTGTGATCCTCTGCTCATGGGTGAAATATCCCATGCTGATCAAATGGTTCCTCTGATGACGCTACAAAAATTTTCTGATGCTCCGGGACTTAATGGTCTCATAATATATGCAGCATATAGTGGCACCTTGAGTTCAGTTTCGTCGGGCATTCATTCCATGGCTTGTGTGGTTTTAGAAGATTGCGTAAGACCTTGACCATTATTTCAAAGATATCAACGATACTGTTTGGCATGCTCACTTTGCTGGTTGCATTCAGTGCTTCAAAACTTTCATTCATACTGCAAGCAGCTTTGAGCGTCTGGGGAGTAGTTGGTGGACCTCTGGTAGGGGTATTTACTCGGGAGTTTTTTTTCCATTTGCTAATGCAAAAGGAGCATTGCTTTGCCAACTCGTAGGTTTCGCTGTCTCAGCATGGGTTGCGGTTGGTAGTCATATGTATAAAGAATATAATGATTTCACCAACAGATTGGTTACAACCACTGAATTTTGTCCAAATTCAAATAATACTAATATAACTATGACTACTTTTCAAACTGAAATGGTTACCACCTCCTTCCAAGAAGTCACCAAGCCTAATTTTCCAGAAATATACTCTCTCTCGTATCTCTATTATGGATTACTTGCAACTTTTGTTACTGTTACCGTCGGGTTAGTTACCAGCGCTGTAACTGGATTTGCTGAAACAAAAGATGAACTTCTTTGTCTGCCCGTGAGAATTCTAAGGAGGAGATTCTCTAGTGACTATAGCTCTGAAAGTTCAGTTCCTTTAAAGGAAAGGGGCTCTGATAATTGTGAATCTGTCTCTAATAATGACCAAGAAACAGTCAATATGAAACACAAAGAAGATACATGTCTACTTAGTCAAGGATCAATGTAAAAAGAACAAAATGGAAACAGTGCACTGAACGAAATAGCAGTTTGATTATAAGGTCGTTGTGATAACATTAACATTTCTCGTGGAATTCTGAATTGTTTCGTTGAGTACAATTTATTTCCCGACTCCTATTTTTTGTTTGGTGTCTGAAACAGTAGACTTTTCGGTTTTCTGCTAGATCCCGGTGCATAGGTTTCTTGTCAATGTATTGTTGCTTGCTATTTGCAATCAGTAATTCCAAGTACCGGTACTTGGAGTTAAGGTTAAGGTCAGATGTGTGCATCTTAAAAGGAAATGCAGAGCAAAACAGCTGGGGTCATTGATGTAATAATCAACCTTATGTACAAAAATAACAACAATTTACATCATACTGAAACGCATTGAATCACATTGAAAACTTTTAAAACGATTCTTTTATGTATGGTATCAAAATTACTCTGTGGGAGTATGTTGTAGGTCTATGGAATTGGAAATCCAGTAAAATTTTGTAACATACAATATGTGGAAAAGGGATTTAGAATATGTACTGTTAATAAAATACACAAAAGTTGCCAATTTTACAGCACTATGTCAACCATTCTTAGTATATTTGTCATATATGCAGTTTTTTCTATTATTTATAAAATCCTGCAATACCATATATTCTGGAATGATATGGTATGCATGGATGAGATGTTTCCCTAAGCCAGTGGAATTATTCAGGATATTTTTTTCAGGCTTTCGAGTTATTTCTATATGCCTGATTAAGCATTTTACAAGATTCAAAAAAAAATCAATGTACCGTAGTTTCTGAGAATATATACTATAGCAACAACTTCAGTGATGCCTTGTGATTATAAGTTGATGGCTCAATTCAATAGCCTATATAGTTGTAATACTTACATGTTCTATCCTAGTGTTACAACTATGTAGCCTATTGGCTTCAGCCATCAACTCACAATCACACGGTGTCTATAATGTCAATTAGTAGCCTATTTCATTTGTACTCGCTTAGTCATTTTCCCAATGAAACATTGAAATTGCATCAGCAATTCAAAGTTATATATATAGAGACTGCTATAGTAGCATCCAGTATTAACTGTTTTGCCATGAACATATTCAATTGCATATTATGTTCAAAATTACACAAGTGCTCAACTGAAAGCAATCATATGTTTCTTAACTATGCATGCAGTTGAATGCATTTGTATGTTTACCCATTTCTTGAGATCATGTAGTATTTAAAGTAAAAGAATTACTTCATTTCCCAAACTACTTATTCACTATCTAGGATCACTTTTCGGGATAAAGAAGGAAAAAAGTTCTGTTCCCATAACAGTTCCAGGCAGTTGAATTGAAAATCACTTAAGAAATTTTTTGAATTTGTATGGTAAATAATAACTTCATGAGAAACCTACATTGTTTTGATTTCAATTCCAGCTTAGAATATAAGATGTCTTGTAGAAATGTTTCAAAGCTAGTATTTCGTTTGAGAGCAACACGACTCGGCTGTATTGCCAGATATGTAAGTAACAATTAACAATATATATATATATTAATACATATGGAAGGATAGCTGCAGGTGTGCTGACAATCTTTTATTTATGCAATTCGGGAATTTGAAAAGCTTTTCTAACAGCAACAACAAAAACGATTGTAAACAGCTTATTGTGGGTTGCAATGTAAGGATTGGTTAATAGCATTCTAAGTTTTCCTGCACTGATCTGTGAAGATAACACAATGGCATGTTGGGTTGTTATGTAGTAGCATTGCAAGGGAAAACACTTCCGATTTTTTCTGTATGATATTTGACTGATTGGTCAGTCTCTTGTACATTTTTTCATTAGTCAAGTGAAATATTGCATTGATGTATTTCAGGTTGCTAGTCATAGCCGGAATTGTGCACATTTCGAAAAACCTTCATCAGTTTCAAGAATTAATTCGTAAGTTGATCTTTAGTGGTATTCTATGTTCTACAGCTAGCCTGTTACATCAAACAAATATGTAGAAAACATGGATCTGATTTTGGTTTCAACTTACATTACCATGTATTTTGGATATGACAGTACTCAAATTATAAGGAAAAAACAATACAAAATCAGAGATTATCCTATAGGCCAGATAGAAAAACTGACCTTGAAATTCTATAAAAAAATACAAATGAAATGGTTTAATGATCCACCTAGACCAGAGGTGGGAAACCTTGTAGCACACCTGGGCAAAATACACATAACCGGATTAGATGTTGAGCCGCACTCACATTTGGCATCGGCTATCTACTAGTGACTGGCATAAAAAAATCGATTTAGTTCTCTTGCAAATCAAATAAATCAACTTAAGGGGCGCTTGGCTATTCATATAACATCAAAATATTGGCACTGAATTCCTGTTCAAAAACTGCAGCTTCCCGCGGGCCGCAGATTGCCCCCCTCTGTCCTGGGCCCAATCACTGCCGCACACATACAGTTAAAAGACGTAGTGACAATACTTTGTGGTCAATGGATGTCATTTACGTGTCTTCAAGTACACCTGTGAAGTAAGCATTGCTTGAGAGTTGATGAAAAGGCTTGTGTATGCAAAATTACAGGCAAGTCTACGAACTGCCTTGGTTGAAGTCCTTGGTTTATAATTTTCATATGCAGTATAAAATGCAATAACAAAGTGAAAAAAGTTTCTGGAATTGTGAATGTTAGCGTTATTGTTATGCTTGTGATAGATAGTGGATAAATGTCTACCTCAAGTTGTGAATGATACAAAAAGTTTAGTGGAACCTTAGCAATAGTGCCACCGGGATATGCATTAGCTTCTGGTTTGAATACAATGATGATGATGATGAAATTTGAGTAAATCCATAAAAAATAGGAGAAGTGATGGAACCGCAATGAACTTTTTTTGAACTAACAGTTTACTAGTTAACTCCTGTATTTATTTTTAGTCTGAATCAAAATATTCAAGTGAATCGCAAGATGTCTCAGGAAAGTGCTGTCGAGGTACTATTTACCCAATTTGAACCATAACCATTTTAGTCGCAATAATTCTAGCTGCCATAGTGACAAAGACCGGCGAAAAGTTTTCACGCACTTCGTATCACGCAACTCGCTATAATATTTCGAAAAATTCGAAAAACAGATTCTCGGCTCCAGGAGCCAACCCGAAGTTGCAGTTGCGCTCAAAAGTTTCTTTACCCATTCATAAACAAATTCTGAAAATATCGTGGTAGGTCGCTGCCAGTTTGGTGGTTTACTACGCAGAAAACTTACTTTTTTCACCCTAATAATCTGTTTTCGGGCCCCCATGCTCATCCCGGGGCCCATCCGAAGTTGCAGTTGCGGTCAAAAGTTTCTTTACTCATTCATAAATTTTGGAAATATTGTGGTAGGTCACTGCCTGTTTGGTGGCCTATGGCACCTTTGAAATTCCAAACATAGCTGTTTTTTTACCCCAAAATCAACTTTTGGGCCCATGTACTCGCACAGATACCTCCGAGCGATTGGAATATCGCCAAAAAGATTCTTTGTTCATTCGCTAATAGCTTCTGGGAAATATAATGGATGTAGGAGTTCGAGCTGATCACCTATGGCAGCAAAGAAATATAAATAATGCTTTTTTTATCACCCCCTAAGATCGGTTTTCGGGCCCCCGTGCTCCCCCCGGGGCCCACCCGAAGTTAAAGTTGCACTAAAAAGTTTCTCTATGTACTCACAATTAATTTAAAAAAATTACTAGCTGGAATTGCCTCTCTAGGTGGCCTACAGCGCCTTTAAAATCTTAAAAATAGCTGGTTTCTACTCAAAAATCCATTTTTGGGCCACTGCTTCTGAAAACTATGAGGAATGTAATAGTTCAAATTGATAACCTATTACCGGCGTGAAGTGATCACACACTACTCTATCGAACAGTTTCCAAGTCGAAATGGATATTTCGCCCGAAATAAAATAATAGGCCGGCAATAATCGTATGTCTTATATGCAATATTTCAACATGGAGCACATGGATTAAAATGGCCAACAAAATCTATCGTCCCTTTAAATTACTCGACGCCATTTGCTGGACGATACTTCCAAGTGGATTTGCCGCGACACGATTCCTCGTCCGACCATCTCCCGCAAATAATACCGAGATCGGACGAGGTAACTCCAATAATTAAGAGCCGCGAGTTCAGGACGAGGGATCCTTAAACTTTTGCCTTAAATGATGTAGGGACCTTCAAAGAACCCTACAATATCATTTTTACTTCTCGAAAGTGAACGGGAGTGGAGAAATGACGATTTAAAATTTCAAAATATTCTAGCGAGTTGCGTGATACGAAGTGTGTGATCACTTTTCGTGGGTTGACAAAGGATCATTTCAGGGAAGGTAAGTAGTAATAATGATAGTACAGTAGTAGTAATTCTTCTGCCGCAACTTTTGAAGACTGATCTGAATGCAAAAAAAATTATACCGACTGCCAACTGCGATATGCCCTGTCCAGGGATAACATTTTTCAGTTTTAAACTGACCATCAAAAATTGATCCTTGCTTTGGTTATCTTATAATAAACATACCGTATATCCTGCCGTATAATTCGAGTCCAAAGCATGAAAAATCGCTCAAAAAATAGGGCTCGACTGATACGCCAAGCACAATAGTGTTCCAACTAGATTTGACTTGTATTTGATTTCGAATTGTTGATCACGCGTAGAAGTTGCGAAACGCTGTTGTAAATCAAAATCGAAGGACGCTATACTTTTTTCTTTATTGTTGCTTCTATTTACGACGATCGTCAGATGACACTGTTGCGCTCGGCGAGCAAGTTCGAACAGGCTGTACTCCCTAATTCCATTCGTATTCGTACCTATTTATCTCGAAAAACGTGTGATATCGACGAACAATAAAAAATGGTAAGATAAATGCGTTACGAATGTGTTCTAATGTATTTTAGTGTAGTTATCAGATCAAATTCTTGACTGTTAGATAAAAGTTGAGCCGAGTTATTCGCCAACATATATGGTAGTTACATGGCTAAGTTTGTGATAAAGGTCGCACCTTGAAAATTGTCCTTGAGTAATAAAGGTACTATTCACTTAGCGACCGCTGACACTTACGACCGTTATCATACCTGTCAAATACGACCGACCCTCACACTCACAACGTTAGATAGTGTTCCCATCAGAACTTTACGAATTTCGTTTTTCAGATAATTCAATATAATCCTTATAAAACTATAAAACTAATACTTGCAATACTTGTAACTTTTTTTACTCTCATGGCTCTATCACCGGTCAGGTGACATTGAACTAATACCTAAAGATAGTTTTCCAGCTTGTTGGAACATATCCTAGTTGCTAAGTGAGGAGTTCGTTTATGGGTTGATTCACTTTACGACCAGGTCTTTGGAACGAATCCTTGTCCTTAAGTGAGGAGTATATGTAAATCCTTTAATCTCAGTGTACAGTGATGCCTCATAGTGCGAACACCCCAGACATCGAACTCTAAATTTGAGAGTGTTGCGGTTACAGTTTTTGGTATTGTTTATTGTTTAGTCTATGTTAGTCGTGTAAACCGCTGCAAATAAACTCCTGATTACAAGGAGGAACTCCGCTATCTTCGTCCGATACTCAGAAGATCGCGTAAAAACAAACGTAATACTTCGGTTAAATGATGTCTCTTTGTAGGTATAAATCAATACACGTTTTTGTATAAACACTTCAACTCTATTCACAGGCTCGTATCATCAACACAAATTTGATGCTACAAACTAATTACAATCTAATACTTTATTATCAGAACTGTTTTAAGTATATTTTACACTCCACGTCTCAACTAATATCACGAGACTTATTTTCACTCTGTCGCAACGCTAGTCAGCTTATCTCTATATTCCTGTGTGTTTCCATACAGTAACATTTCCCACAGTTTAAAGTCATGATTAGGAAATGATTTTAGGGCTTCACATGTTTCCCAGCATGATGCGTCCGTTTATCATCACGCCATAATATCACCGGTTATTGTTGAATTCTCCACTACTATTTGGTCACATTTATTACCATCACTAAATCTCTGTACAATTCTACTCCCTATAAAGAGAACTTCCATCCAGAGTTCGAACTATATTTTGACCTTCGAACAGCGCGCATAGTAAAAAAATGCACTAGCTGTGTAAATGCCATTTGTTGTGCGCCCAATTAGTCTCTTGCTCTCGCTGTGAAATCATCTCCCACATATTGTTACTCTCGTGTGTGTGTTCAGTGCCCCTTTTTTGCTTAATTTTTGGTGTTTTTGTTCATAATAACCCCAATCTATTGGCCATGGCATCTAAGAGAAGTGTGGTAGTGTGGAAGCAATGTAGCGCAATGATGCACAGCATTATGTTGAATTTGTGGTGGGCTGTTGAATTTGACGCGGGAGAAATTCATATTAACACTTTGTTTTAAACCCCGGCAGAACTTATTTGAGCTCGTCTGATACTTTGTTAACAGTGCAAATAAACATCAAAACCTATGTTGCGCTGCAGTAATCAAAATTGAACCTTTCGTTATACCAGCACGAATTTTACCAACAACCTTATGCAAAGCAAACTGAAGCCAAATGGGTCGTTGGGCCGGAACTTCAACTTAACCGAGTTCAAGCAAAACGAAGTTTGATAAATGTATTTTAATAGGGATTTTGACAGTACCATTAAATCAGTTCAAGCTAACGAACGACGAAGTAACAAGCTTAGACTGTATTCAAGGCATTTTTCAATTATTTGTATTTGCTGTTCGAATTGATCGCAATGGATTCGGATTAGAGTCTGGGAACGGATTAATTCACTTTCCTTCATTTATAATATGAAAAATTGATTCATACCTCGAACAATTCAGAGTTTGAACGATCTCGTTGAATGGAAAAAGTACGGAGTAACAGGCCCCACTGTAGTCTGTCCCTTGTTTTCACCTAAAAGGATAGCCTACTCAACTTTATTTGAAAGATTAGCAGAAATGTATCGCTCTCCTCGCAATAATGAATATGGCTTTGCTGTTAAGTTCCAAGTCCGAAATTTTGGAATGTAATATCTATCAAATGATAAAAAATTCTTACTCAAGTGTTCAATCAATTGTCTCAAGAACTGTGGTGCTGTACTGTAGGGTTTGGTAGCGGTACTATGGCAATCAGACAACCTAATTTCATGCAGTCTGCATTTGATTTTTGTAAGGTTACAGAGACAGATGAACAAGATACACTCTACAGAGAAATCGATATCTACATTAAAGGACATGAAAATTCTGTGCTTGAATCATATTCGAGTTTTGTCAAAATTGCAGCAAACGAGCTCGGCATAGAGATTGCTGGAGTGTGAGTGGATTAATTTAAAATATTATTTCTGGATTTTTATCTTTCTCTTTCTCTCTCCTCCTTTTCTTCTACAGATTAAAGCCTAAATTCATCACTGATAGAATCACTCTTTTACGGTCCATACACATTTATAAAAAACATCGTGTGCAGTATGAAGCAGAAACTCACAAAATAATTATTCAGTTGAAACATTTAACAGGTCAGTAGATTTCTTGAGTATTGATTAGGAGTTGAGATGATACATAATTGTTAGTCCGTTCAACATAATGTAAAGTAGACCGTTGTTGTCGGGTTTAAATGTGAGTGTGTTTGGGTACCATGGAAGTTTACTTAAGTCTAAACGGAATGCATGCACATGATTGGTCGATCGCAGAAACTTTCTCATAGAAAGGATATTGTAATATATTACATAATTTGATTAGTTTAATAATATTTGACTACATTAAACTCGTGTTTAGCTTGTATTTGGAATAATTCAAAATTCATTTTTAAAATACATTCAATTCATCTTTTAAATCATGGTTCCAGAGTTTATCGGAAATATGCCCTATCGTAAATTCAAGTGCCTTTTTCATTTAAATACCTATAATGCGTTTTTTTTTTCTTTTTCAATTTTTAATTCTAATGAATCACAGCGACCTTAACATAAAAATTGCGTTGCTTGTTTAGATGAAAACGCAGTTTAACAACTAAAGCATAAACTTAGCGCAAATTTCTATGCTTTTATGACGTTGCTCTGGTGAAAAAAACGTTCTAGGTCTCTTGCGCTGAGGATTGCAGCCTTTCATGGTAGACTTAATTCATTCAACCAAAATCAAGACCAGTTAGTTGAACCCAATAGGCACCTATTACCTATTTTTGGCTCATCATTCGGATAGATAATCGAATAGACCTATGGCACCCTTTAAGTTTTAGAGTCTAACTAAGGGGATCCAAGACTTCCGTGTACAATTTTGATGGCTACACATGAATTCTTTTTTATGTAAAAAAAATATGATGCCAGTAATCACACCCAATCTGTTGCAGGATCAACAGCAGATGCGTTCCTTACTTACCTGCAGATTAACATTCCCGCGGGAGTTGCGATGCATGTTCACAAGGTAAGTAAAGGCCTATCACGTCGGCTTAGTATAAAGTTGTGTAGGTAAAGATGTCTTATTTTGTTGACTGAAATCAAGGTAAAAAAATGATTATATATGCCTTAGAAAGGCGTTTATGGACTTCCTTCTAGCTAGATCAGAAGCGTTCCTTCACGTATATTCAAATAATAATAACACAGATAACGGACTTTATCCGACTTCCAGTAAACCGACTTGGTTACAATTAGCTGCACGATCGCTATCGTACGTGTATATTCACGAAAACATGGGAGAGTGCTATTTTGAACCGAAAGTTTGGGTCAAACAAATGGGCTGAATAGATACATTACCAATTTTCCGGCACCTTTTATAATCTGGATAAAATTACAAACGAACACTTAGTTTATTATGAGCAAATAATTTTCGAAACCGTCAGATTAGTTTACTGGGTGACTGCATGTGGCTTTTCGTGTTGTCGATCACCTATTTTTTATCCATGTACTCGTTAAATTTACTTTCAATATTCGATTCCAACAGCGAGCTGACATAATGTGCGACTGTTTAATAGAACTTTTCTAGAACCCAGGTCATGTAATTGCGCTGCTGAATATTTTATTGACTTGGTCGAATTTCCTTTTATTACCAGTGGTCAATAGAGAGTCTACCTATGCACTTGGCGGAAGAAATGGAACGAAAATCGGAAGAAATTACCCTAGAAGATGAAAAAGTTGCTGAAACATTCCGATCTCGCATGGTCGATTCGAAGCTTACCACAACTAGAGATTATCAAGAATATCAAACAACTAAACGTTATATCCTTGGAACCTGTATGTGACACGTTGTAACATTTTTTCTGTTGTATATGTAACTAATAAAAAGTTAAAATACTGTATTGAGTAGTACCATGATAAAGTATGTGATGGTTATAAGGGTAGCAATAACAAAATATTCCGGTAAATATATACAGTGGTGCATCGTACTTCGTACTTAATCCGTTCGAACTCTGAATTGTTCCAGGTACGAATCAATTTTTCGTTTTAGAAATAATGGAAAGTGAATTAATCCGTTTCCAGACCCTAATCCGAACCCATTTCAATAAATTTGAAAATACGAGTTACGACGATATGTTAGATATGCATTATAGCTAGAGCGAGACACGAATTTGCCGCACAGCAAATTGCATTTACGCAGCTAGCGCATTTTTGCTATGCGCGCAGTTCGATGGTTAAAGCACTGTTCGAACTCTGAATGGAATATCTGTCAAATTTTAAGTTCGAAATATGGAAAAATAGTATTTTCATTGGTAGTAATTGTTATGCAGTCGCTATTAGTCAATAGTTTATTCTGTGCTTTTCTTGTGCGAGGTTACTGAAATATCGCGTTTCGGAATATTGTGAAAATCATTTCTACATCATTGATAAAAAATTGGCTATAACACAACTGAAAAAATCCTTGCATAAAATTTCTTCTCAAAAGGATAATGAAATATGCTTTTCAAGATTAATATTTACAATATGTATAAATAAAGAGAATGAAAGTGTACTAAAAATAGTATTTTTCCATAATAAATTTACAGTTTTCACCTGACGATTTTTTGCGTCACAAAGGAAGACTGTCTTCGAAATGAAAAAAATGATATTCCCCATACTAGAAGAAGTACAAGCAATCTGTGTCTCAATACCTCACTCGTGAAATGTATGACTCCCTCCGGGCTGTTGCTACGTTGGGTCACAGGCGTCAGGTTGAAATCCTCGAAATTAACGAGAACCGTAACAAGCGACAACTTAGTGTCTCTACGGCAGTAAACTACATGTATCCAATCTACAATGCGTATACGACATTTGCGTCGCTAACTGGTGAAGCTGAGAAGTATGTGACTAAATTGTGGATAAAACATTTTATGAAGCTCAACGCAATACATAGTCGTGCGATATGAATTGCTCGTTATCGGAGATCTTTTCTCAACTGGTGCGACGAGCAGGAGCCGAAAATCTTGTTGAGACAGAGTTAAGTGAAAGTGATCCTGAGTCCGTAGTTGAGCATTTGTTCGAATGGAATTGATTGGGTACGTTGAATTTGAGGTCTGGTTATATGTGCTTTCGTATACTCTTCACAGGATTTAAGCATGAGAGAAAAAATTTCTAATAGCGGGAGAGTTGAACATTTTCCATTTTCTCTTTTTCAAATTACCAGTGTACTTTTTGGTATTTCATACTTCCGGTAACCTGTAAATTGTCCCAAGAAACAATTACCGATTTTTTTGCCTTCTGTAACCCTTGCAAAGTCAAATGTGTTGCCAAAGTATAGCATGCTTCATATCGATTAGACGCAGATTCTCATGTGTAGTTCAAGCTATTGCGAGATAAATAATACAGCCCAGAAAGACTTCATACAAGTTGGTAGTCATTGTTATGCAGTCGATATTAGTCAATATTTATTCTGTGCTTTCCTTGTGTAAGGTTACTGAAATATGGCGTTTCGGAATATTATGAAAATCATTTCTACGTCATTGGGAAAAAATTGGCTATAACACAACTGAAAAAATCCTTGCATAAAATTCAGTTATATTACTGCGATATTTTTCCTAAAAATATTAATAATATGTATTAATGAAGAGAATGAAAGTGTCTCTATATATTTCACAGATGTAGTATTATATGCCAACAGGCAAGAACAGCCATTCTCAAGATCACCTATCGTCATTAAAATTCCTTTCCGTTAAGAACGATGAACTTTGAAGACATCGCTAAGGCGTTCACTAATAAAAGGAGTCAAGACAAAATTTTAGTTATAGATAAATGTAAAAAAAATGTTCCTTACATGTACACGTTACATCTTATTCAAATTGTTTCAATCTATATTACTTTATTTCCTCCACCAAAAGGTTCTTCCCATTTTATATTCAGCTGTAAGCTGGCGTAAGGCGATTTCGCTGAGATTTGGTGATGAACTACATCCCAATGGTGACACGATTTACACACTATCCCAAACTCGTGGATCTGCTCTAAGCGTAAGAGCGAAAACACCCGTTGAAGAATTCGCTATTCAAATATGTTTGACTACAAGGGGTTATGGAAATCATAAATTTCATTGAAAATAATGAATGAAAGCACGTCTCTGGGGGGAGTTTTAACATTAAAATTAAGTAGAAGGAAGCTGCGCGTTTCAAAACAAACAAATACCAATGAAGCACACTATTTTTTAATTAAATTCAGAAAAGCACAAGAGTGTTGCAGTGATACAGTGTATACGTTAAATCAAAAGGCAAACAGTCAAGTTGGGCCTGAAATTATATCTATTGCAATTGCAAGCTGAGAACCTTGAGTAATGCAACGAAGTGAGTGAGAATTCTCTCTTTATTTCTAGTTTACAGTGGAAAGAATATTGATTCCAATTAAATTTTGAAAGCTATGTGTTTGGTATACACTATACATTATCCAAACAAGACCAAGTTTCTCAAATAGTGTTCACATATTTTATCACTTGTGAGCAGTTCAAATTCTGAGAGCTTGTTAATAAATACATTGACAATCTTAACTGGAAGAAGGGTGACAGTAATGTTAATGTCATGCCGATTCTCATGTATCTTGCCTGTGGAAAACGTGTATTTTGTCGGTTGATTGGATTTTATTGACCGGTTAATGAGCATAAACGGCAACGAAAATCGATTAATTTCACCTAAAAAACGTAAGAAGAGTGTTAAATGAGATTACAGTTCACAACAACTCGCTGAAATATGTATGATGCAGGGGAGCCAAAATTCCTGTGCCAGAATTAGTATCGCTTATTTTTACGGTCTACTTTGTACAGAGAAATGCATTGTTGTTAAACCTTGCCCAACCAAATATGTCACAGTAAGTATATTTCCCTCACAGCAACCTTGCGAGTTTGTTGCGAAAAAGGGATCAACTTCCATTAAGCATTTAGTCTCGTAGGAATGTTCAAAGGTAGATCGATAGCAATAAGCGATGTAGTGCATCGTTATGTCTGCAGTGAAGAGTCGTCGCATTGAATATGTGGCGTAGAGAACATAAAGATTAGACTGACTGGATGGTATTTATGCAAGGTCAGCTGTGGAAGCATAATGGTGTAAGCATAGATTATGTTCCGACGTGAGTGCAGAAATCCGAAAATCTCCTGTAATCTTTAGCGTATTTACTTACGATATTATGCAGCACATTTAAATATGTAGGGATATCGGTATACTCTATATCGATATCTTAGCAGAACTACCTGTGTCGAGGTACTTAGGTAGCAATTTCAGCTTACGTTAAGTGTCATATCGGTTGTTAACTAATTGCTAAGCAAAATATTTCAAGAATCTATTGCTAGAATGCAATTATGTTTTATTGCCATACGCACTAAATTATCACAGTACTTTATACTGTTTTTGCTGCGTAAAATCGTTTCAGAAAACCTTTATCAATGGTTGCATGATTTTCCGATACATAATACCATTATCTTGATCTTTCGAGATGGATTTCGGCTGTAGTGTTCTGTTAACATGTCAGTCCTTAGCTAATTTGTATCGACCGATCGCTTAATTTAACCTAGGTACTGTTCCACTTAGAAATTTGTTTTGTTACTGACCTTCAAGTTTTTTACGCCGCCTTTCACCCTCACAACTTGCAACTGTATGAACATGTCAACGATCGTTGTGCTTTCCGAATTGTAATGGAAATTAGTTTATGAGAAGGAGAGTGCGTGAGTCGAAGGTGTGCATATTGAATTGTAGTTAATTCTGATAATTTTTTCCACTTGTTAAATTTACTTTTTGTTGGCAAGTTCTCAAATTTTATTTGGTATAATTTAAAAACCTTCCTAAAAAAACCTACAGTTCGTGAAGTACGGTAAATAACATTCAATAAAAAATTAGTCCTTGAATCCAATGAACTAAACCAAACGACATTTTTAAACAATGAACAGTATAAACAGTGATTATAAACATTTAAACACGATAAAATTGTAGAAAACAAATTAAAANGGGGTTTTTATAATGGGGAATGAATAGGAAAACTCCGTTCCAAGCAATTTGGATGCATTAAGCGGTTGGTTGTATTAACCG
The DNA here is from genome assembly GCA_013436055.1 of Halocynthia roretzi. Lineage (NCBI taxonomy): Eukaryota > Metazoa > Chordata > Ascidiacea > Stolidobranchia > Pyuridae > Halocynthia > Halocynthia roretzi. Next base: position 33,220 of record QRAM01000555.1, on the reverse strand, counting down.
GGGATGTATTAACCGGTGGCGACTGTATCAACACTGCTATTATTCATCTCTAGTTTAGTCCTAACAAACAATGTACCTTTTGCTGGCGTGTATCCAAGATTTAAGCGTTTAGAAATGACTGTAACTCGTAACGCTGCAAACAAAATTTCACGTAAATTAACTTCGTTCGGTATCACCAAATGTTCGTAAGTCGCTGGTTCGGTTGTTCGGCCCTTGATTTTTATTGTATCAGAGATTGGAAAGCCGCTCTTTCTGAATATTTCAATTGAAGATATTTTTTAAGATGACGAATTCTGTTTGGAATCACTCTTGCGTTCCATATCCGTGATGTCATGATAAAGTGTTATCATTTAAATATATGTCAATACCGCGCCCGTTAGTGCAATATTCTGGGATGCATCTCAAATACACACATGTAATAATTACTCCGTATAACGCCGATTCGCTTAGCGCTATATTTCCAGGAACACATCATGCGGTATTGTTGTATACGTATAAAGCATAGAAGTACCGAATGATAGAGGTCGTATGGAAATACAGTCACCACAGCGCATTAGAAAAATACGAGGAATTTGTTGAATTTGAAGAATTCGTAACCTACTTTTCCTACGACCTTGTAGTTCAACCCCGGATTAGTCTTTTCTAATTCAATTAAAGATTAGTGCCACCTCTTAGTTTTTTACATGGAAGTAAGGTAATAGAACTAGCTATCACTGTAACATTTTCTCAGCGTCCATCGAAGAAACGATGCAAGATTATGTAACTTGCTGTAAAATGAAATTTTCAGATTTGGTCGTGTGTGTCAGGAGAGAAAAATTAATTTCATTTTCATATTAAATTACGATTGAGAAAGTTCGTTAGCTTTGGATTTCCTCGTTGTAATTAAACTTCGGTTCCCAGGAGGCGAGAAACAGTTCTGTTGATTAGAAATAAACTTCAGTTGGAAAAGAAATAATCAATAATAGAGGGTACATATCAAATGGAAATGAAAAAAAAACGACTCGTAAATTAAGCAAAGAATTATTCACTCAATTCTAAAGTTCAAGAGTTTTTTTTGTGTGGAATACCACAAGACCGTATTTATTGTTATCTATAACGTTGAGATCTATTTTTAAATGTTACTGATGTCTGTTCTGTAGCTTAATAGCATGCTGAAGGCAACTGAATATTGCTTTGTTTGAATTGATTCTGTTGCTACTCAAGATCGAGATATGAATAGGTACATGTTAAGAAGTGTGATCCGTTAACTTGCACTTATAAATAAAATATATAACTGCAAGGAGCAAGCATATTATTGCATCGTAAAGAAAGTTGCCACTTTTTTTGTTTTTAGTCAGGCTTAGCGATGTAGCGACTTGGTTATTATAATATACAATGAATAACTCGGGCAGTGAGCAGTATTCCGCTGCTGCGTCGGCAGCATCCCAAGAAACCGCGTTTGAAAACGTTACCAAAGCTATTTCCTACTCCCAGAAACAAGCATTGCTTCCCATGGAAATAACGTTGAATTTAACCAGCGAGCATATCCACACGACAGGACCTATCAGCATTTCTACCGCATTGAATGGAAATACAGCAGCAGTGATATGCTTTATTACCGTGACACTTAGTTTGCTTACAACGGGAGGAAATCTTTTAGTTATTGCAGCCTTCAGGTATTCAGATTTAAGTCAAACTTATACCGTATATCAGAAAAATTGACTATTCGCCTAAAAAGAACTTTTTAGTTATACGGACTACCATATGTTTCACCCCTTGCGACGTCACACATAAAAGATATAAAAACGAATACCAGAAAAACTCGCATTCAACCGAAACGATTATTTTTCTATAGCTGTTTTTAAACGTAACTTGTGATATATGTTTTTCTCGAATACGTTAAAATAACTTGTTGAAAACCGATAGCCATCAACGAAGTTAAGAGAATGTATATAATAAGGCGATAATAATAGTGTAAATCCAATTTAAAACCGAAAAGCCTAATAATAAAGTTAAGAAAACTTTAATGGAATATTTTACTGCTAAAACTGTAACCCTCGTAGGGCGTCTGATACCTTATGGTAGTTTTAATATGTTCCCAAATATTACTTAAATGTTGATTAACCCCTCTTATTTGCATTCACCGTTGATATAAGGCAAGCTATGGTACTGGGAGGAAAAATTGTATACTTTAAATTTAATTTAGCGCACTGTAAACATGTCATTCAACGTGTTTCTTTACTTCAGGGCCAACAAAAAGTTACGAACAATCACGAATTACTTCATTCTCAGTCTCGCGTGTGCTGATATTGTTGTTGGAGCAATATCAATGAATCTTTTTACTTCATATGTCGTACAGGTAAAGTAAGTTTTCAATTTTTGCCAGGAGTGCTTCATTCGTTTGACTAAATGGAAATATTGAAACGGCAATGTGACAGCAGTCATAAATTATGTAAGCTGTATTCCCTTCCCCTTACCACGATTAGTGTTACGTATTCTTTTGATGATATGCGGTGGTTGGTAAATCGCCTACCTCATCAAAAGAATTTATGTTATAAATTAAAAAAGAACGAGATGTTGAGCGTTACCATGGACTCGAACAAGTGGAAATTTTCATTGTGGTTTTGTTTGAGTTGAGACAAAGTTGCATTGCATTGCTCTGTTCTTGAATTTCAAGGGTGTATTATGACACATAACATAACTAAAATCTTTGTTTTTTGTAAGAAATTATATTTCTCTAAAATCTGAGGTTTGTTTGAATTTTTGATTAATGGTTCGGTTCGATTGGAATGTATATTTATACACATTAATATTCCATATGCAAACAGATATCATGAATATTTCACTTGCTTGCTGCTCTATTCAGCCTATATGTCATCTGATTAGAAGGCATTGATTGGTATGGTTAGCTTTGTTGTCGTAAGTCGTAAGTCGTAACAACGGATATAAAAACCCACTACTGAACTGTTATATTAGATTAGTACCTAATCCTGGTTCAACATAGCGTACCACAAGTATTGAATTGTAATAATCCGAGGTAGACTTCGTCGTTAATTAATCAGTTAGTCCGAAAGTTAATTAAAATCAATAGCTGATTACTTAAACAACGATTAAAATTACAGTTGTAATTGCACTACGCGGTTTTTCTTTACAATTGCAAACACCCATTTATTACCCGCTAATTGTTCATATGGAATATAAAATTAGGGATCGACGAATACGTCGAGCATAAAGTTGTCGATACATGGCAGAGATGAAACTGAGGCCATGATACTACCGGAAGACCTACTGTGTCTACTCGGTAGCGTAATTATGCTATCATGTTAGTGCTATTGTTGCGTATATTCCCTATACTATACCACAACTCAAAAGAAAGATCCAAGTTTTCAAATTCTCGATAATTAGATGGAAGTGCTACTGCCTTATTTTAAGGGTCGAGTTATACGCCGACATACAGTAGCTAAACAGGCATGGACTATGTATGAACTGAACATTGCTATAATCTGATACGTACAGTACTTAGAAAATGCCAGGTAGCACGGCCAAATCAAATGAAACAACTTCATACAAAACTTCATTAAAATTCGACGGTTTTAGGTTTAGCATAACCTAGTCTTCTTGCACACCAGGGGAAATAGCGTAGCTGAACAAACAGATGCAAGACTGGGAAATTAATCGCGGTATCGCAAATATGTCAGTCATCTGTCATTGTTCGAAATCTAGCTTGAATAAATCACAGCGGGAACCAAAACAGGTTCACGTTTATTTTTCCCTGCAGAGAATATATTTTGAATGATAGGCTCTCCGACCTTCATCCTACCTAACCCAAACTAAACAAAACTTGTCATTGAGCTATTGTTTTTATCCGCTTCTGCATCCATTACCGACTTTTAGGGTCGCATTAGCATTTCATCCCTCAAAATAATCAGAATTTTAGGTTTAAGAGAAATTCTTCCCGTTATTAGAGGTGAGAAAATTCGATAAAACACGCCAAGGCAATGCGGTTTTCTGCTTGTGAGAGTAGCTTGGATATGTCGATAACGTTATTACACAAAGAATACAGAATATTCTTCCAATTGTTTTAAAAAACCTATTCTGATGGAGTGGACTGAATATCACAGATGGGATTTTAATGTATGCTGTCACTTGTATTCTCACGCATTGCGCAAGCATGATTCAATGACCAGTTCGGCACAGTAATGAGCCTATTGACAACTGCGAACTAATGCAGAAAAATATGCTCTTCAAATCTTATCGATTTTGTATTGAATGCTTCATGTTGACACTTTTTTTACTCTATAAATGGCATTTTGCCAAATTTTACTCCTTTACTTTACCAGTATTTTTCCGATATAGGTTCAGGGGTCCCCGAGAAATTCTTCTGGTACAATAGGCGGCAAACTGATTTTAAGGCAAATCCGCGTATTTTCGTATTTTTTTGAAAGTTAATAGATTATATTTCAGTTGCGTAATGTTCATAGACAATCAACAAATCACAAATACAATGTTTTTGTACTGTATATTCTATAAAACACGCGACACATGTCACATGTCGAGGTGACGTCACATCAAACTAGACGATAGTAACTGGCTGATGAATTCTCCTTGAAGTCCTCACTTGCACGCATTTAAGACTGTTGATGGTCCTGTCACGCTTTTCCTAACTGTTGGTTCAACCGGTATTATTGTTTTTATAAGGAATTAAAAATTTTGGTTCAAGACGAAACGCACGAAACATTTTATTAAGCCAAATATCAAAAAACAAACAGGCAGTGTGCTTCGTTCCATTCTATTAATAATACTGGTTGTTAAATAAATGTTATAACTGCGGGGCATGAATTTTAAGTCGCATGCATTCTACTGTGAGAAAAATCTAAAATTCATTGTATGCAGTCACTTCATTTTTGGAATTCAAATTTGTAAGAAATAAAAATTAGTAAAAAAGACATTGGGGTGAGGGGTTTTAATATAGTATGTGATCTGCCTTATTTTAGTGTGTTACGGTTAGGGTTATAATAAATTTCAAACCCTAACCCGTACCACGAAAAATTAGGTAGACCACATATTATAGTAGCAGCGTTTTCAGTGGAATACATATACATTACCTGTATGTTAGCAGTAAGAGAACCAGGCTTCCATCGGATGAGTTATTTTATGTTTGTAATCTATATATATATAACACTAGAAGTTTGGATCCTACGTTTATTCTCTGAACTATGCTTTCTATGATTTTAAGGATCCGTTCCAAATCAGACTGACCGATACGAAGTGTCCGTTAGATGGCAGTTGGCGAGTTGTATGACATTCATTCACATTGCTTGTGGGGGAATCTAGCGTGGGAGCATGTCACAGCGGGTTGCCCTGAGTGGAATACTGAAACTTTTCATGTCCTTACATTGAAATTTTCCTCGGGGAGTCAGGGAAAAATAATGTAAAACAGCAGATTTGTACTTATGATATGATATTAAATTTCAATAATCAAAAAGGTTCCCCACGATCAAACATACATTCCAACAATAGAATATATATATGTAGGAATGAGCAACTTATTTTCTTGGGTGATTGCTCGACGTAGTTAGAAATCTCGCTATTTCGAATACTTATATTATGAAATTACTACTATTTACGATATTTTGGAAGGAATTGTATAATTTCAAAATGTGTTTTTTAAAACAAGAAGACAGCTGGCCCACAAAGCCGATGAAATTACTTTAATGACTTTAAAGAGCTCATCGTCCGTTACTGTTTGTATTAGGACAAGCATCCTGTCAAAATCCCACATCAAAATAAAATGAAAAAGAGAAAAGCAGTTGAAGAATAAAATAAATGAATTAACTAATTTGATGTTGTATCATCTCTTCAGGAAAGTAAGTCACTGTTCTCCTGATGTAGAAAATATTTTGGAAGAAAAGATTGTGCAAGGGGGATTCTAAATTGCCCGGAAGGAATGTATCATATAACATATCAAGAAGCGTAATCGATTCACAGGCTCGATATATTTTATTGAACGTCAAACTAAAGGGAACAGAAACATATTTGATAAATATAAACGTCAAGAACAAGGACGACCCTAAAGTTTACGACAAACTATTTGTGCGGGTAGAGAACCTGCCAACAAGACAATCTTTGATGAACGGCGATTTCAATATATTATTCGATGATAATCATTACAAAATTGGGAGGAAAGTCGGGTCTCAGTAATCAATAAATGAGTGAGGGTCTCAAAGCTGACATGAGTGAATATAAGCTACACGATGCCGTAGAACAAATAATCACATAAAGAAGCCCTTTTTGACAAAAAACTTCATATCGGTATTCTGATTCCAGAACTATTGAAAGTACTTCAGATAGGCAAGGGAGGAGATTGTTGGTATATTTCCTCCGATGTTAGTGTATTTGTACTTTACAGTGAGAAGGTTTCCCTTTCTGACTCTTTTTACGCTGTTACTGTTAAAATACTGTTAAAATATTGATCAATGCCGAAAAATGTAGTGGTCTTTTCTTTTCTATGCATACAGACCCACACTATATATCCAATAATATTTGAAGGACTGTTCTGCTCAAGAAGACCTCACTTTCAGTTAATTGAAATGATATTGGCGCGTTTCCTAATAAGGGGCCGTCCTCGTAATTACTCACGATTAAATATAATTTCCAGTCCAACTTGAAATAATCAATTTTCTTTCGCGATTGCTTCGTCCTTCGTCCGAGTAAGATTAATGCCTGGAGATTGCTTATTCAACAAGTGTTGAACGACAATAACAATTATAAGAGAATCACTGGCGAGTGAATCGATGTAGTTACTTTATTCAAATTAAGATAACAGTATTGCAAGGTTATATGACTAAATGTATTTGAACTCTCTCTCTCTCTCTCTAGTGTACTAATGCACGACTAATCCACTTTTTCTTATGTAGATCGCATAATTTGAATACTGCAGTTGAATTGTCAGACAGAAAACTTACGATAGACTTTGTCGGTCAATTATGGATGGTCAACATTTTCAGTTGGGTCAATGAAAATAGCTATAGCCTCCACTAAATTCACAGGGCCTGCTCTTGCGAACGGTGACTCCATCCGATATCAAATATCTTCCTTTCTCATAAACGTTGCTGCTCACTCTCTGTAATACAAATCGAACGAATGCTTTTTGAATGAGTTCCTGAATAATCTTTTTGCACCTTTTTTAACATTTTCACACTGTAATTGGAAGACTAGGCCAACAGATGTTGTCCAAGCTCTCCTATCACCCAATAAAATTGCACTATTGTAATCACGTGATCTAAGTAAGAAAAGTTGGATTCTAAAATAGTGACAGTTAGCGATAGAAAATAATCAAAATTGTAGTCATTTGGAAACCATATTAATAAGCTATTTATTCAATACAGGGCCAATGGACCCTGGGACCAATAATGTGTGATTTCTGGTTAACGGTAGACTACGTCGCAAGCAACGCTTCAGTTATGAATTTACTCATTATCTGTGTCGATCGGTACCTCGCTATTACGAAGCCTTTTACATACAGAGTCAAGCGAACTAAAAATAGAGTACGGAAAATGATTGCTGGAGCATGGTTATTAAGTTTATTTTTATGGGCACCAGCAATTATTCTCTGGCCTATAATAGAAGGTACGTCTACATTTCATGCATGAAAGTAAGTAGTATTTGTTTCATGAATGTTGTATATTTTTTATGTGTACACTTTATAAGAATGTAATTTAGAGTGAAAGAATTGAATTCTATTCAAACATCTGTGTCACAGTTATTGTAACAGAGAAACTTAAACATAACATAAAGCAAAACTTCAATTCAGCAGACTAAGAGAAAGGAAGGTGTTTGATATGTAAAATACGTTAAGGCAAAAGATTTCGAAAAACTACTTTACAGTATAATAAACTAAGAAACTATTTCGATTTATGTTATATTTTCTTACTATCAAATGCAAATCTCTTACTTAAAATCAATGCTTAAATTACAGTACTAGTGGGCCAGTTGTGGATCTTGTTCACTGTTCGCTGTGGTAATTTGAAATTTTCGTTGAGAACCAAATATACAAAAGTAGTTTGAATGTAGTACGTTCCTCCGTAACTGGTTGAAACTAATAATAATAATATTAATTTCCAATAGAAAATTTCTGAAGCTTGTTATTTGTATACTTGTTATTTGTTCCTTTATTAAATGTTATTACGGCAGGTAAACGGCCGCCTAAAGACGAATGCCACATTCAGTTCATTTATTCGAATGCAATGGTGACCTTCGGCACTGCCCTCGCAGCCTTTTATATTCCGACAGCTGTCATGATTATACTGTACTGGAAAATTTATAAAGCGAACATAAAGCATCAAAAATACCAGAAAGCATTCCGTGTAGTAAATCGATGGCGTTGTTCGCTGAAAAGCGGGGATAGGCGAATGACTGATTTTACATCGAGAAACTGTGTGCCGGAAATAAATCCCAACGGAGTCACAAACGGAACAGCGGAAGGTATTAAATATTTATTAAAGTAAATGCAATTTAAAAATATAAAGATTTTAATTCCGTCGGTGTTGTCATGAAAACTATCATATATTCTTATGATATATTTTGTATATAGTTCAATGACACATTGTTGCAATATATGTAATCGTTCAGGAATCGTGAACGGATCAGAGAGCAGACTACCTAATCACATGAGCTTCGAGCATTTATGTGTGAAATCGATTCAAACAAGTTTTGAAAAAACGTTGGAATATAATATGCGTTCTCTTCCCGTTCTGGAATTTTTTTTATTTTGGAATGGTAGCTTATTTTACCATATACCCTCGATCAAAATCATGCTCCACAAATGAACCTACGTGAACACCTCAATTTTGCAAACGAGCCCAGTGGGGGTCGAATTCAGACACCATTCCTATCGAATGGTGGTGAAGTGTGTCCGACTTAGTTAACCGGTGGGATAAGAGGGATAATGTTGTATACGTGTACGATATTGGGAATAAATATACATTGAACAACACGATTCACAGTTGCAAAATGTCAGAAAATAGTGTAAACCTCATATTACTATATAAAACATATTTTATAAAATCCTTCAACATTGCAGTACAGAAAAAAAAAAATAATACCATAAATCACAAAACTTGCAGTTGCACTTTTAGCTCAGATTTAATCCGGTCGATCTGATATCCATTCACATCTAGTCTAGTCACAGTCCCATCACAACAAGTCTTATAAGATAAGTGACGCGAAAATGTATCAAAACATTAGATTTCAAGTATCCATAAACGAGTAACGAGCAAAATATAATTGAACTTCCAGGTCCCATGTACTTGGGTACCTTAGTTTTCGGGCTATAAGGCGCAGCTTTGTTTACTGAATTCAGACTCCTTCGCCTCATCGGTTGTTGGTGCGTTATCTGCAAATAGAAAAATTAGTTGAGGACCGCATATTTTTCTGTTTTCATACCCGCATCTAATTCTGTCTTAGTTTAAGTCGACTTCTGAGCTTAACGTCCCCAGTCTATTTCAATGTATTTTTACTTTAGAACACTCTAAAAACGGTGGGTGTGGAATGCGTTCGGAAGGGCTGAATGCATGGCAGAGGATTCGCAAGAACATGGAATGGTCCAACCGGTTCGATAAAGATATGTCCAGCGACAATACGACAAAAGTTACGCAGTTAAGTCCTCTTCATACTCCTCCAAACTCCATGGATGATCGAGGGATGTGTCACCGAATGGTAAGTTCATTTGAACCATAGAAGATAAGGCATGTAATCTTGCGTAAATGTGGTGTCCTCTACCAACAGAATAGAGGTAACGACGAGAAAAAGGGTAGCAAAGCGGATCAGGTGTCAGGAAGTTACGAAAAATCGAGTCTAAAAATGCAGCACGATTTGGTTGTTACCATAACTCCACCAGTAACGGGAATAGGAGATGAATTTAAACAGACTTCGTCGTCTAATGAATGTGGAGATGATTCAGAAATAACAAAACCATTCCTCTCTCTTGCTCTGTCAAATGGTCTTGGCGTGGATAGCGCGTTAGCTTTGAAAAATTCTGGTCCTGCAAGCGAAGGTATGAATAGAAAATCTTCGCCAAGAGTCCGCCGAAGTGCTAGCGCCATTCCTCTTAGCCACGGAAACTCTTTATTGACAACTGAGCATACGTCGGTAAAGCGAAGATCGTCGGATAGAAGCCTAAGAAAATCTTCCCAGTCGATCGTCAATACAGTCTCGAATACAACAAATATTCCGCCTTCTAGATCGAGCTCTGCGAAATTGACCGAGGTAGCGGCGCTATTAACAGCAACAAGCAAAAACGTACGCGAAAGGATATCAGCGGTTTCGCGCAAGGACAACAAAGCTGCCCGTATGCTCGCAGCGATAATAGTAGCGTTTGTCGCAACGTGGCTCCCATATAATATCCTAGTGCTGATTTCAACCTTATGTGAAAATTGCGTTAATGACGCCCTATGGAAAGTGTCATACTGGTTGTGTTATCTAAACTCCACGATAAACCCACTTTGCTATGCGTTGTGTAGTAAAGATTTCCGAGAAACATTTCGTCAAATTTTATGCTGTTCTAAGAAAGAGAAAGCGTCAACGTGAATGCATTTGTATGCAATGTAAAATTGAATACAGATTTCATTAGTCTGTGCATGATGTAAATTACTCGGTCCAAGAGGGATGATTCTCGCAATAAACTAACTGATCATCATTATTTAATGAGGAGGGGAATTGGAATTCATATCGAATCCTAGCGTATTTTTTTCATTTTAATTATCTAAGTTCCACGATTTAGTACAGACCAATGAATTGTAAAATAATCCTAATTCAAATTGTCGATTTATAAGCTGTTCCATTCTCTTCCTTCCATTTCTTCTTCAATAATTTCCTTTGCTCATTAACCGTAATTTCACTTTCTGTATATCGATACTATCCTATAAAACAATAGTTCCCAGCCAAGGAAGAATGAATAGCTTCCAGCAGGAGGCATAGAAAACATCTCGGTAATGCTATAATAATATTTAACTTCAATGTAATCATCATGAGAGAAATGTAAAACATGAATGTGGACATTTAGTACTTACGCAACGATGACCTATAGAAGAGCAAGTTCAAAAGGATTTGGGAAATGTGAATGGTTTCAGAGGCACGGCTAGAAAACATTGAAAACCTCCGTCTCAAAATTCTTACTCTGCTTCAATGTACTTAATTTGCTAGCTTCAAGTTGCTGTTTGACGGTCTTACACTTCGAACCATGACTTTCCAATTTTACTACCATCCTGATAAGTTCGCCCTGTAGGCAAAAGCTTTGTATATGTCTTGTATCAGATTGATATTTTTTTTTACATAAAAATATATTGCAATATTATACAATATATATATATATATATATATAGTTATGTAAAAAAATTCAATCAAACTCAGAGTTTTCTATGGGCTCGTCACATAAAGACGCCTTAAGCGGTTGGTCAGATAAAAGTTAAAGCCAGATGTAGTGAATGAGCATGCTATTTAAGCTTTTAAAGCTGTACAGAATAATTTACTATTCCTAGATAAGAAAGTGATTATTTACAATATTATCGGTGATTTCGGATTTCAGAAACACCTGTGCTTGTGTACAATAACACTCTGTTGCATTGATCTACTACACTTGATCTTCTTCCGTGAAGATGGCGTTCTGAATATCAATATTTTACTAAGCCCTAAGGGTTGGGGGTTAGTATTGTAAAGTGTATTGACTCAAAAAACTTTTAAAACGGGACTTGACTCGATAAATACGAGGAAGTAGTAAAATATCGTAATGGCTCTTCCTACTCACGGATCCACACCCATAAACTCCACCCCAACTTATCATAGACAAATTGGAAGTAAAATGTGTTGAAAAATGAAGCTAAAGACTAAACCTTAATTTGAATTTAGCATATTAAAAAATGACTAATTCCTTAATTTCAGCTCTCCTCTATGTTCGAAGAAAGCGTTTGAATTTTGTCGAAATACCTGCAATTACCGCGATGGCCACACTGCGCTAAGTTATAGGACACATTGTAGGCTCACCATGTCTGTCGTAAAACTTTTTTCATTACAAAAAGTAGCGAGTACATTCAATTTTTTATGCTATACTCTATAGCTTTGAAATTACGGTTATTTAGTTTAATTTGTAAATTTTGTTTACCAACCCATTTCAGATCCATCAATTTGACTTTTCAGGATTAGGTAATTAATGGACGATATATAGGAGTAAACTGGTGTCAAAGTCAAAAAGAAACGCGTTCTAGGATGCACTCTCTGGAAAATAATGGTAATAGTCAGAATACTTATTTTCCGTCTTGCGGAATATATTATTTATCCAGATGTGTATATACCGCACTGAACTAAAACATTTAGGTATCAGTTGTAATGAAAGAGACCAAAACGGTATAGTCCGTAGGTATTTGTACTTGATGTATTGAAAGATATTGAATATTCGAGAGAATACTGAAGTTTTCCAACGCTGGAGTAATCAACACTTCCGAAAAGTGAACGTTATTACTACCATTTCGACAAGGCCACATAACGCTAGTTAGATATGTCAGTCGCTCTGCTGTCTATGGACACTGAATATTTGAGAGAATACCGAAGTTATTGTCCCTTTGTTTTTCTAAGACTGGAGCAATCACGAGAATAGTAGAATGTGGGGCGTAAGTAATAAACAGACAGCAATGATTAAGTAGCAATTTGTATTAGTAGCAATGTAAATTTGCCTGGTATCGTTCCAATTGCCGAATCAGTTCAGTATATTACTGGAATAGTGAGGCTACATGAGAGAGATGACTATAATGTGCGGAATTTTTCGGTACAATTTAAGAAGTGCGATCCCTTTGAAAACTTGGTTACGTCTGGTTAAGTTAGGGTAGCTAAGGTGAGGTTGAGTTAAGCTAGATTTAGGTGAGGTTTAGGATCAGAGCTAACTAACCCTTACCTAAACTTTCACCTAACCTATCCCAACGTAACCTGGTTTTCGGAAGAATCGCACTACTAAACTTTTAGCAATTATAAGTGTAAACTTTCCTCGACAGGTTTTCAGGCGCTGTCAGAGTACAGTTGCTGTGTGTTATATTTACATTCGAATTTTAACAACAACTTGCACATGGCAGTGAGCATGATTGGTCATTTTCCTATTGGAAGTAAACTTCTCCAGAAGAAGTGGAATAAAAAGCAATTGAAAACACACAAGACGAAGGTAATACTCGTTCAGTGGCGTATATTATCTTAAACTTCAGATTGCAGTCCGAGTGTTTTGATTAATCACAGTTGGATAGTAGAGGATTGTAGGTTTCTGTAACCTGTAATGCTTAGATCTTTAAGTGATTTTCCATGAATATTCTGCATTTTTGCACTACAAATATCCGCTTGTAGATCGTTTAGTTGTAATCGAATACGCACGCCTCTTTGTTTTCGTTGATATGACGAATTAATTTAGTAATTGTTACAACCGCCCTAATTCGATAAACTGGCTTTGGTTGGGATTCAATTTGTATATACAACTGAACCTTTGTCTGTGTCTATTTATCCGTTGTTTGATTGTACGCTATACGCGTACACTACATATATTATACTACATATACACTACTTGACCATTATTTACTGTCAAAATTAGCACAATTTTTTAATTGTTAGGCTATTCAACTTTTATAGTTGTAACATGTTAGACATTGGATTGAGCATCACCATCAATATTAGAACGCCATGTCGTTTATCATACGCCAGATAAATCACTGCCATGTCTGAAAGCTAGTTAAAAATAAATTATTCATATAACACTCAACATAGGGATGCTATATGGGAACGTAAAAGCATTCAATTATTCTATGCTACGGATTAGAATTTGTTGGGGAGCATGTAACTTTCACCAAAAACTCGACTCGAGTTGACTCAACTAACGATAATCAAACGGCTTGACTTGACGGAAGACTGACTGCGCGATAAAAGATTTTACTGAGTCACGTGACGCGCGGTTAGATTACAATAATGCAGTCATCAACAAGATCAATTTACAGTTTTCATAGATATACTGTGTCACATCGCTCGGCGATTATTCACAGTGGGACCCGCTAGACAGTCGTTTTATACAAAGGAAAAATCATAATTTGACACTAACATAACATTTTACCACCTATTTAAACGTAATATGGACATATGAAAGTACAAAGTAACACAAACTACTCATTCCATTGTAATCATCAAGTGAATAGTTACGGTGTTATAAGGTTGTGTAACGTTATTTATTTAGATTAAGTATATAGAGATGCCAGTAAACTACTGTTATTGTGTAATCCAGTACCCAGAGTTCACTTAAAATTAGACTTTATATAGACTTATTACCAATATTAAAGTCATAAATATAACTCAGATTGCATCAATGAAAGCCGACGTTGACAACAAGAGCCCGCTTGTACACGCACATCTTCGACTCAAGCTGAAGAAAATTCAGGTATGATAAACGCTTCTTTCTACTCATTCATGTAGGAAATACAGTATTTGTAAACTGGGCTTTGTAAATTTATCGTACACACAATATTGAACAGTATTGAAATGGAGCCATCAGATTGAAGTCACAAGTCAATTACCCATCTGAATTCCAAGTAAAATCGAGTTACTCGGGTTAAGTCTATTAGCAGCTTTGATTCGATGTAATTATGAGTGTGAACAGAAATCACTCGAGTCAAGCCAAACCAAGTAGATTCGTAATAAAAAAAGAAGTTTTCCCGAACATATTTAAACAATGGAGTCAATTCATGTTCTACTGTCAAGTCGAGTCCATTAAATGTAACTAACTGCAATCAATTCCGTCGAACGACTCGGATATACTCAAGTCATAAGATATCGCGACACGAGTGTAGTCATTATAATGATTGTATTAGACTTATACATTGATGGGTACAAATCCAAGAGTAAAATTCCTAAAATTCCTAATCCCTTCCCCTAATATTTCAGAGAAGTAAAAGTAATATTATTTTATAAGTATTTTTTATATGTAGTAGCCTATATATAAATTATGCATGGCTAATATGTTTGAAAGGAGTCGGTAACTACATTTCGCAAAAGCACTGTAATGACGAAACGCTTCAAATATTGCAAACGAACAGATTATTCAATATCGGGACCTACATTTCATAGCTTTATTAGTTTATTATTGCAATGTATTTTATATGAAGTGGTCTATATTTATAAATTATGCATGCGTAATATGTTTATAAACGGAGTAGGTAATTACATGTCACAAAAGCACTGTAGTGGCTGATGGTTACTCATTATTCCATTCATTCATGATTATATTAACATGATCCAAGTTTATTATAAACCTTGCGTCTCAGAGCTGCTTTAGTCGAAAGAAGAATCGTGGAACGTTTGTAAACAGCATGTGTAGAACGATGTATTGTTAGCTAAAAAAAACATTGTTGAATATTATTCACTATGACAACAACAGTGTATAAAACAACCTGGGTTTGGGGCTGTACTCTACACATCGACGCACTCTTGAGATTTTGTCAGCTCATACTTTGACAATAGCGTTCGAATATTGGCATTCAAGTATTTAAATCCACAGTCGAGCAACGATTTTCCTACTGCGAAGGATTATAAGTGTGCTCTCATGATCACTTAAAAGCTTACAATATCGTTCACTTTTACTGTGCTTACTTAAAAACACCCTCATAAAGGGAAAGCACACTTGTACAGTAAGGGTTAATTACATAGGACGTGCGGGCGAGATGTGAGCAACAAAGCTATTCTCTCGGCCGCGCGAAGCGATTTTAAATCGTCTTTTTTATTATTTGGTGAAGATTCATTATTTGAATGAAATTTATTTTAACGATGGGTTCATCCATAACTAAAATTTTGGCCCGCATCTCACGCCTCTTATTACCGACTCGTGTACAACCACTGCAACGTTTAATTGACCTACTTTTTCAATGTACCCATATTGGTGAGGACATTTTTGGAATTAAGGCTGTTTCGTAAATGATCTTTTTTACTAACGACCGTGAATAGTAGATGACCTATATTACGTAATTTTAACTTGTACACTACGTGCATTTGGTGGAGTTTTTAATGAAAAATCATTTATTAGAGAATATCTTCTGCAGTATAGGTAGTCATTAGCTTCTTTGTTTTTGCTGCGATAATCCATGATGACTATTACGATACATTTGGTGAAGTTTTTAATTAAAAATCATTTATTAGAGAAAATCTTCTCCTGTTGTGAGGAGTCATTAGCTTCTTTTTTCTTGCTGCGATGATCCATGATGACTATCACGATATTACGATGGTACTGTACGGATACTGTACGATGTCTATGATGATTATATGGAGTGTGGTTTATGGTTATTCTCACAGTTAACATGGACTTTGATAACACGTCTACGGCAGTGCCATTTCGAAACGTGGGGACTGCTGTAGTTGCTCAGAGTATTGCCAGAAGGAGACCTCTGAACAATTTAGGAAAGGGGGACCTTTAACTGAAGCACATGGGATAAATTCCGGGGGTAAGCAGGATTTAAAAAAACTCTTGCAGTGGATTAAATTCCTGTGGTAGTCCCGAGGTCGAAGTTTATTTATTCTCTGAAGAGGACTTGCTTTTGCTCTATT
Organism: Halocynthia roretzi; assembly: GCA_013436055.1. Lineage (NCBI taxonomy): Eukaryota > Metazoa > Chordata > Ascidiacea > Stolidobranchia > Pyuridae > Halocynthia > Halocynthia roretzi. The sequence continues at coordinate 16,630 of QRAM01000555.1, read as the reverse complement.
GTTTTAGTACGATGCTATCTTTGTGAATAAAGGTAATTATTCTTGGATAATTGTAAGTGAATGGTAGTTTAACTCGTACTTAATTGTATTTTTATCATTTCTTAAGTAGCGTATTGTGTCCAAGTCGATCTTGTTCCTGGACTGTTATGATACACACATTCTGAAATTGTGGTAGTGATTATCTAGCATTTCCAGTGTTGGAAAATAATAGGATGCGAGGATCGCAAAGATATTGCGTTTAGTGTTGACATATCCTCGAGTGGCTCGTTTCAAAGCAGTTTAAATACAGTCAAATAAATAGAACTTCAAGAACAATGTGTGGGGATAGTTCGTATCCTTATAAGACGTATTCAAACAATAGATATTTGCAGACATACGGATATTGATACACACCAAACAAGGAAGTGTTCAGAAAGTAGCTATCATAACAATAATGAAGATTCACATAAAATGATATGCAGATATTACAGCGTTACAGTTTACGTTCTTCAATTTTGTTCTAGTCATTTTGATCAACCCCTCAAGATGTAACAATCTCTGAAAACGGCAGCAGGACTAAAGCCCAGGGAATATCCATCTCACCCCCCCCCCCTATTTTCAACCCCTATAATTGAAACTATTCAGCTTTTCACGCTGCACTGATCCCTAAACTAATCTGTATGACGTTTTTAGAAGAGTACTTTATTCTAAAGGAAATTTGTCTAAATTTTTGTACTTTATAGTTCTGTTTTTGTGACCATCAATACGCCAGTATTTGCAGCTATATCGCTAAGCAGCGCATTCATAACATCAATAACAAGTTGTTGACTCTAAAAGCCATTTAAGCTAAATGTTCTGGACATGAGAAAAAAACTGTTCAGTGAGTACATCTACATACAGTATCTAGAGTGGTATGTGTCAACTGTAGGGGATGGTGATCTTATTAGAGTTGGGATCATTGTAGCTTTCAAAACTTATACAATGAGGCGCCACGACAATGCCTATTCAAAATGCTACCTCTGACAGCCTGTTATGTACTTTACGTTAAAGGCACTTGAGATGATCTATCTCTTTCCAGCGTTTTTATTTCTCTTCAAAGGAATACACGTTTGCGAAAAAGATACCTTATATTTAAACCGGGCCATAATAGTAGTGTGATAAGCGGCAAATTGTCGTAGTCTTCCGTTTTCATAAAACATTCAGCACTCTGTATCGATAATATACATACAATCATTCTCTGTCACCGCTGTCAGTATGATGCGATTTCGTGTTCTTTCATCTTTCCAAAACCATTTCTCAATATTGCGTGTCTTTATTCATTCTTTGTTCATACATATCCTGTGTAAATGTATCACACAGCACATTAAGGGACAACGACAAAATCGACTGATACCAACTTCAGCACTTCGGATTAGGACTAGTATAACGCTTTATTGCTTTTGTCTTAAAGCACGAACTTTTTATTATATGGTATTACAAGCATTGTTTCCAGTGTTTTAGCGAATATTGTTGAATGAAATATCAGTTTCTGTATATATCAGGAATCCAGACGTAACACTCTCGAGATGAAATTCTAGGCATCATTCTCAGTTTAAAGACACGTTCATTTGTTTAACGATACACAGCATAGAATTGAAATCCAAGTAGCTTTCCCACCCACAATGAGCGGGAACGCTATGTAGCATTTGAAAATTCGCAATGCACTCTTTTCTCCTGAATGGACTTCATTAACAACATAAACGAAAGAGATCGAATTATTTGATTGCCTAAAGATACGATAGATGTTGTCATTTGTATCATTTAGCGATGTAGGAATGATTTAGGTATCTGACTTTCAGTTTGTCAGTTTCTGTGTGATTAAGTCTGGAGATTAATTATTTCCTTAGGATTAGTATTTACTGCATACTAGAAACTGGATTTCAAATAAACCTTTTCAGTTCTTAGCATAATTTATTACTTCTATCTCCCCTTAGTAAATCAATAGTTTGTTCGCATTAATATTACGTAGTGACTGGTGATTGTGATGGTTTTACATACGTTTTACGCTGTATTGGTTTGACTCGAGGTATTTCGATTCAAACTCACCAGTCAAGTCATAGTTAACAAAACACTAGAATTTACTGGAGTTACAGCTGCTAAAACTTTCGACTCGATCCAAGTCCGCGACTCGACTTGAAATTCGTATGGATGCGTTATTTTACTTTTACCATACTGAGCATGTTTATCTAACACATGCCCAATTTAATTAGTACAAACGTGAGCAAAAGTTTATATCTAGCTATTCACGCTTTATTCAAGATAATTTACTTTAAGCTCGAAGAGGAATTTCAAGCTTCTGTTGACAATCAAAACAAAGTTCTTGTTGGTCGGATATCCCGGATTATGAGAGACAGGGGGAGATTAGACAATTGGAACGAAACTTACAAACCACGCAGGTAATTGTGACGTCTAGGAAATAGTAACTTCTATTGTACACAGCAACGTTTAAATTCGAAAAGATTAAATAAGAAATGAAATATCCATCAGGCAGATCCAGCTTCTTCTCCTTAATTGTGCGTCAAATAATTTATGTTACGTTTCAAGTACTGTTTAAAGTTTAATACTTTTTTAAAATTTCCTACAACTTTTCTCAGTCTGAACCGATGCTACCGATCATCTGTTGCCGCCAAGATTCAAGGCGAAAATGAACTCCTTGTGAAAAGACTGAACGCCATTAAGCCTCTCTACGATACGAGGAAATGGGTAAGATGCACGCTTTGTACTCTGACATAATTGAAGTCAAATACTATTAAGTAATACGATTATACAGTCACAGTCATATAAAACTTGAAAGTAATTACTGTATTTTGGTCATATTAAATGGAAGGTCAAAGCAGGTTCAGGTTGAGAAGTAGTTATTTTTTACTGATCCTTGTTTTTTTAGGAAAGTGATTTTAATTTTCACGAATACGTTCTTCAGAATATGAGATCGACTACTAAAGATTACCAAACCACTCTGAATTTCAGGTCTTATAGACCTCGCACGCCACTGCAGGAAGAACGACTACGACTGCCATCTGTGGTATAAATTTCACAGTGTATACCGTATCCATATGTATATGTAAAGGGAGAGAGAGAAAGATAGGAGAGGTTCAATTTTCATATTCATGAGTGCACGAGACCTCTATTGTCAAACCAGTAGACTGATTGGTTTAGCACTGCCATCCTAATAGGAAATTTCCTAACATGCTAGTAACACCAATATTTGAATGTAGAAGATCTAGTGAATTCAAAAAATATGCACTTCATATTGAAGTAAAAATATCTCACTTGGCTAGTGCCATTGATACGGCGAACATATAATGCATTATCAAAGTAAAATAACTTTTTATTTTGAAAATGACGAACAATCGAGAAAAGTTTTTATAGGTATGTCTTAAACGTCAGTTATTTCATGGAAACTTAATTTAGGATCAGCGATTGAGTATGAAAGCTGGATCGGAGCAGCAGGTAAGAAAACGTACGAAACTACCACACGTTACCTCTAAATCCGAACAGAGTCCAAGAAAGGTTACTACCAAATTCAATATTACATTTTTCAACAAATTATACACTTAATTTCATTTTAAATATTTGTAGATTCAAGATGCTTCTGATCCTTCCAAAGATGCCACAGTATTACACAACTTTTGTAAAGATGACGGTAAGCCCACACTGACAATCCGAAAAAGTGGTTTCAGTATTTCTAATTATTGCTTCACATATGCTCTAGAGCAGAGGTTCTCATCGTTTTTCATACAACTTTAATGAGAACCTTGATCCTCGTGCTGAGAAACTAATAGAGAAATTCGAGATCATTATAGAAAACAAAAGAACAAAAATCAACCGCATATTTACAAATTTTCATACAACAACAACCTGGAAACTATTGTCCAAATTTCTCCCCATTTCCTCTTTTGGCGAATTTCCTCCCAGGAATTTTAAATTCCCCTTTTGTGAGCCAGGTGGCTGAAACGGTTGAGAACCACTGCTCTAGAATCTAGTCTAGATGTTAGTAGGCAGTGTAGTTATTGAGTCATATTAAATAAAATCTTCACACTTAAAGCATTCATTCACTTAATGACTCGTCTCAGTCAATATGACTTGAGTTGAGCAAAATTGCTTAATTATTTTTATAATTGAAGCATCATGGCATCTAGAAATCGAATGCTGGTAAAAGAATGAAGTAATGTCAAGTAAAGTGAACAAAAATCGATTTTTGAGATGCACTTTGCACAATACAGTAATTCTTTGAAGCAGCTACAAAGAACTGAGTCATTTTAAATCTTAGCTCAAATTGATTCAGTGTAAAAAAGAATTTAAATTTAGGCTCATGTAGTTCCGGATTTACCTATAAACTGAGCGGGCTGCAGCCCGGGGCTCGGCCCCCTACTGAAAAAAAATCAACCATTAATTTTGATTTGATTTGTAACGATAAAATTAGGGGCGTACCTAAGATACAATAATGTGTAATGTACAAACGCACTTGTCCTTGATTCTATTATCCAGGCACAGCGTAGTTTCCCAGCAAAGGAAAAGTTTTTATGTTTTATATGCAAACTTTTCTCCAACCAAACCACCTCAACTACAGTTTAAATTTCATCTATGTTATTGAGTAGATAACGAGGTTTTGTGTCTCATGGTTCACGGTTCCTTTGAACCTCTCAATGTCCAAGTTGCACCGGTATTATTTAAGATTAAAAAAAACATCCAGCTGAGGAGCTGTTCGGAGTAAGCATAGAGTAAGTGGGCATTACCAGGTTAACAATGAGTTCTAACATTATTTATATCAACAGAGGAAGAAACAGATTATAAAGTTCTGTCTCGATGTCTGGCTCAACGTCAATTTCGTGACCGAATGCACTTGCAAGAGAATTATGAGAAACTCTATGACGGAGAACGATTGCTTGATTCATTAAAGGAACAAATACATCCGTCCTTCAGTCACATTTTAACTGCTTTTCTCTCGCGAAGAGAAACCTATGATGCATTAACGCTGAGGGACGCACTTGTTGTAAGTCTGCGGCGTCATTATGAAATCGTACTTCAAACTCAAAACAAATATAATGATATATGTACTTGACTTTTTGTTATGTTCAGGATGCTCCAAGAAAAGGTGCTAGAGAGTCCACCTTGATAGAAGTCGTATGTACACGACATGATTTAGTAAGATTACTATTTTTCACTGCTATTGACTAGATATTTTTTGTGCTAACGTGGTGTTTATTTTTGAACAGGCATTGCAAGCAATTAAAAAAGACTACTTCAACAGTAAGTATCAACACATTGCTTTGAAATAGATTGAACTATGGTTCGGAAAATACCAACCCTGTGATCTGGGTAACATGCAGAATATATATAACCTACCAACAAACGTTTCAAACTGTTCATAAGCTTGTATTATGGTTTGCCATTTTTAGGGTACGTGATTCAGCAAATTTAAAAAAAAAAATTTTATGTAATTCTCATTGCAAAATGTTATCTGAAAATGTTTGATTGAGAGCGGAGTAAATAGCTAATACATTTAATCCGAAGTCCCCTTCGGCCCAACCTAGCATAACCAAAACCTAACTGGGAGTTCGGGGCAATTGGTTATTACATATACTATATGGTGCTTCATAACATGCTTGCCTAATCAATCATTCTTCAAAAGACTGTAATTAGCCCACATGCTAATTTTACGACTATTCATGAATAAAGAGAAGATACTCGAAATACTAACAACACTGTTTGCATCACTCAATGCAGTGAGACATTGGCATTGTAAACAGAAGCTTGTTTTACTAGCAATAAAGTGTTGAAGATATGTGGTTGTTAAAGTAGAAGACATTTTTAGCCGACAGCTTCTGCAGCTTTGAAAAACCTTTCATATGCTTTGAATTTCAACCAAAGAGTTTATTTATTCAAGCTCCCGTTTCTTGCTTAACAGCATCTCCCCACACCGTGACGCGAATGTACCCTAGCAGGTTCTTAAGAATTCCTTGATTGAAGTCCTACTGCGACAGATCTAGAAAATTATCATGTTAGGAATAGAATGGAAACTAATCGTGTAAAAAGATTTCTTCTGCGGAAAATGTCGCTGTAATTATGCCTGCTGTAGGAAATTGTCCGTAAGAATTTATATTTTGCAAGGAATAGTATCGAGTAGGAATCATGGTACGGACCTGTTGCACACCCGATATTACATAAATTCGACTTCTTATTGAGCAGATTGAATTTCGTATCAATTAATTACGATGCTTTCTGTACAAACCTCCTACAATATGAGAATACTGTTCATTGTATAATCTCTAGAATACAACTCTCAACTCAGTAGTGATATAGCAAGAGTTACGAATGGTCAGCTACAGATATTCCTCTTGACGTTGCTATCTCGAGAACGATCATCTGACATACAGGTTGACCAGCAGCTTGCAGCTAGAGATGCAAATGAATTACTTAAGGTGAGAAGACATTGGAAGGGCAATTTAAAGTGATAGCATGGATGCTTAGTAACATAAGCATCCATGTAGTAACATAATATGTATTAATAGAATGCCTAAAATTCAATTGTCGTTTTTGGATGTTTATTTCAGGGTACTTGTTGAGGGTGGTTTCTATGGCATTTTTTCTACCAGCCCGCTAAAATATTCCATGTAAGACCGCAGTAATTTAATTGGACCTCATTCTATAAATTATCCCATATCCGGAATATTTCCTTTCCATTTCAATCCCTCTTGTATAATATTATGGTGCTCCTTTGCAGTCATTCGAAGGTTATGGTTAGGAATATGATATGGTATGAACCACTGCTTTCAGGGCCGCATGCCCCATTTTTTCTGCGGCCCTCGTCAATGCAGTTGAAAAAATATTGTTTTGGGTAACAAATATTTTATCAATACATTGTTGAAACTCAATTCACTTATGTTAACAAAGAAAATGCTTTATAACAACTTTTTATCACACTCCTCCACACATCCACTGTGGATGGTAATTTCCACTCACACGTAACAATAGTAACACGTAACAAAGAATGATGTTATCATACTAGAGGTTATTTTATGTCATTGAATTATCTATNATACTAGAGGTTATTTTATGTCATTGAATTATCTATCTCTGTTTATTTGTATTAACAGTATTACTTCATTCCTGGCCCCCTTCCCCTGAAATTGCGGCCCTCTACAGAAATGAGGTTAAAATTTGCTCCGTTCCTTAAAAATGTTGAGAACCAGCTGAAAGCCTCCTGCATAATAATGGTCTTCACCAAGTCATTGAGTAAAGCATAAACAAGTAGAAATATGTATAAAAAAAGTTTTAATTTGGCTGTAACAACACTCACAGAAGTAAATTAATAGATAAGTTACTGTTTTTTTCATTCAGATGGATGTTGATGATCGATGGAGAGTTGATGATCAAAGTGGACATTTTTTCAAAATGCTAGACAAAGAAGGGTATGCTCAAATCAGAGCAGCATTTGTAGAGTATGAACGAATAACAGGAATGGATGTGACCACATCTGTATTTGGAGCGATGGATGAAGAAGATGATGAAAATGTTGAATATTGGAATGCAGTTGTGGCATTTGGTAAAATCTGAAATGCAGTTGTAGATTTTTGTCAAGTTATATAAGGTTGGCCAAGCAAGTATCTCTAAGAATATTAGGAAAACTGAATATAAATACTACAGACAACACCTTTAGTAAATTTATTAGCATTAGTCGAATGGGAACAGCCAAACATATCGGTATCTTTTGAGTGCTAACAGAATTTCCCAATTTCATGTCTTGTTTTTTTGCATCAATCAATTACCACTGGTGACTGTCAATAGTTTATCAATGTAGACGATATTCTTCAAATATTAAATCAAATAAATCAGTTTCGATTTCCTAAAGACTATAAATTTAGTTTGATTGGATACGATTTTCACAGTGAAATGTCTAAGAAACTGCCCTTCATTCTTTGCCGAAAGTATGCGGAACAGTTTGCTGCTGATAGAGAAGCAAGGAAACAATGAGAATTCTCTAGAAGCTAATACATCCTGGGCAGAAAAGACGCTTATCAGGTTTTAACAGTTATTGTTGGACAAGGATAATATTTTTTCTAAGCTGTATAGTATAAATTTTTATTTTCAATGTCAATTCATTTTAGATGCATAATTACACGTTGTGAAGCAGATTTACCGCAGATAATGCGTGTTTTTCGCAAGAAATACGGTAATTCGTTGCAGTCAGACATCGAAGCAAAATGCAAAATGTTATATAAGGATTTACTGTTGGACATCATAAAAAGTGAGCACCTGACTATAATGCTATTACGGTATTTCTTTGTCATGTCGAGAGCGTCTTATAATACTTATTTTCAACACTGTAACTTGTTATTGCACCCATCCACACATAACACACCTAACTTTATTGGAGATTATGCTATGGTCTTTCTGTCTGTACATTTCTATATTATTTCTTTACTGCAATACGGAAAAAATCAAAAGCAGAGTTTAAAACTTACAATGTTATCTAGCGTATATGATCATCTAAAAACCCTTTGTTATTAACGTGAGCTTCCTTACCTACACGGTAATCACATGTTTCGGAGAGGGGGATCTTTGTCTTAATTTAAAAAAATATATTTGCTAAAACGAAAGTCAAAGATAAAGTAAGAAGAGACTAAATGCTTTCATTAGCAGGAACCTTTGGTTAGCATAACTCTTGATTCGTAACAGACCAAGAGCAACTGAAGAAACGGCGTCATGGAAAAGATCAGCGTGTAGCTGGAATGATAATTCGTGGTCCTCCTAATACTAACACTCTGATACGGCCTCCCCCGACATGCTATTCACCAGAACGACTACAAAAAAGTCCGTTGTATAAATCTCAATCGAAACCAACAAATTTGTCGACTACTGCACTGCGACGTTCTAATGAAAACAGAAGAACAGTTGGTAAAAAGCGAGGAAAACATCTGGTTAGAACATTTATCATTCATGTATTCGATAATTTCATGAAGTATTATCATATGATTTTACTTTACTAGGAATTCGAATATCAATAGGAGATTGTGATGTTTTAATTTACAGTAGATTTTTCATGTGATTATTCTGTCCCGCTAGTCAATATATGCGAGCATCACCATTAGCAGTAACCTGACTTTGTTCCAGAGTCGATGCTAGTGGATATATTGATTCGATTTTAGTCGTACTAATACCAATGATCAAATTAAAAATAACTGATAAATTTCACATGGACATTCGAGAAAACCTATGTTATAAAATTTGAAAATAAGGGCTACATGGCTACTTTCTTCGGTGGCCAAGCATTTGAGAACCACTGCTCAAATATGTTAGTAAGCAAAATCCAGTAATAAGTATCCAGTAATTTCAGTTAGACATGGTCTGTTATGGGAGACTGCGATTTTCAATTTACCCACTACATGCATAATAACATCGTCCGCCTTCAAAATGAGATTTAACTATAAATTCATAAAATGTAAAAATCAACAGTTGGAAAGTATTTTTATTTTAAAACCAGACTGTTCAACCGGCACGCGATTTCAGTGCAGAAAAAGAAACTGACCTCATTACTAACGCGCTCAAGACCTGGGGTAAGTAAGGACGATGTAAATTTTATTTCCAGTATAAAATAGTTTGCATGTGTTTGAGGCGAACCTTATAGGTTTTTTGGTAGATTGCATAATCTTCGTTAGGTGATACGTTATTATTATTTTCATGCCTCTATATGCGCGCCTGCACAATCTGACTCCACATCTGGTATAACTGATTAGACTCCATCTTGAATTTAGTTGTTTATTATGGAAAGCCAACTAAGTGCCAAAACCCAAGTGCAGTTAAACATTTTCTGCTGCTATGATAACCGGTGTTTATTGCTAGAATGGATCTAACTGTAAACAGTGCTACGCGACATTATTATATTCGTTGTAACATGTACATAGAAAATGGCAAGATATGTACTTGATTCATTCCCGCGATCTAGAACTGGACGGTATATGTTCACTATAAAATTGTATTAGGGAATAATAACTGGGCAATCAGTGGAATATTGATGTACATATAAACCTGTAACAATAACTGTAAATAGCATTACTCCACTCAACGCCCTATAAGGCGCTCCATAGAAAATTTGATTCTACCGACATATTAGGCGCAAAAAATTGAGTAAATCATTGTTCGAATTTTGATTAACAGCGTTTCGCAAATTCAACTGGCGGAACAACAATGGGAACAATTCTGATAACAAATAAATAAAATACTGTACTAGCCAGTGTAGTATCTGTATGAACTTGCATACCACGTGTACCTGTTTCATCAGACGATCTTTGTCGATAGAACTGGCTGTAAAGAAGTAAATAATTGTTGGAATTTTGATTTAGGACAGCATTATACAGTTTCAAAACATATGAGTTGTAATATACATGTTACAATATAGGGCATATGGTTCTAAATGAGAAAATAAATGGAATGTTTCCCCTTATAGTTCGCAAAGTACAGTACAGTTTTATAGCAATATTTAGGAGCTAATTACTAAATTTCAGCAATTGATAACTTTTGATATCAGACAAAATAACAATACTTAATCATTCAAAGCCTCGTTTTCAAGGTAACGAATGATAGATATAACCTTTCGGGTACTTTTTTCTAAAGAAAAGGGAGACCATGCACCTGTGATATCGGTTCTATGCAGTCTGAGTAATGATCAGAGACAGAAGCTCCGTGTTGCGTACGCAACTCGGCATAAGCGTGACCTTATTACTGACCTTCAAAAGACTGTTGAAAATGAACAATATGCGAAGTTACTCTCAGGTAATACTAGCTTCAAATATATGCAGAAATCCCGAAGTTATGCGTGTTGATGAAACAATATATTTCAGAAATGTAAATTTGTAAGAGTTGTAGCGTCGAATCGAGCGTAAAGTATTTCGAAAATCTAAATTTTACATATGCACTAAGCAAATCTCAGTTATGAGGCTTATATTTTTCTGTTCGTTAATGCCTAAGCTTCACATTGATATATGTATCCGTGAGCCAATCACTCCTTGGAGAAATATGGAATTTCAAAGTTGTAAGAGTAGTCTAAATTCTTGGCCGTAAATGTATATGAGATAGTTAAATTACACTTTTACTCCTTCATATTCCTCCGATATCTACTATATTCAGAATTCTAATGTTATTACTGATGGATATATAAAAGAGTGATGATCAGATATCCGGAAAGATCACTTATCACACAACCCTCCGGTCCTAGCGGTGCCGGTTATTACAAATATTTTCATTATTGGAATACCTGCTCCGAAGTGTGAAGAGACATTCTGGAGAATATATCATAAAGGGAAAGAATGTTGATTATAAAATTACTGGTGTTATAAATGTTTCTGTGTCCTTACCTAAAAACTAAATTTTATTCGTGATTTTTGTCGATCTGTAAATCCATTTTTAACTGCATTCACAGTCAGTGTACTTGATTACGTGAAACTTTGTTCAACTTTTATTATTTAACGCAGAATGGATGAAAACTAAGGTGGAAGCTGACGCGACCGCATTGCATAACGCTCTCATGAATACGAGTGAGGAAAATGTTGCTATGGAGATATTATGCTGCCGACCGAATAAGGTAGGTGAAAATTACATTGGGTGAACAATACTGCAGTCATTTTACTATTTGAAACAAACCCTTACTCTTGACAGCACGTGAGGAATGTTACGGATGTTTATAGGAGATTGTATGGGTCAACAATTACGGAAACTATCAACAAGAAAGTTAAAAATGGATATTGGCAAAGGATTTTGTCATCGCTTGCTCAAGTCGATCGTGATATCACAAACAATGTAATAAGTGGCCTGGCCACGTCCAACGCGACTAGCCTATACGAAGTAAGGTCGATTTTACAAGATGTATTCAATCAGCTGTTCAATTTACAGTTATGTATTATAGTAAAATCAGCCTGTAGTTACCAGTCAAATGTTTATTACAATTTGATTGACTAAATTCCCCGCAGAAGGCTGGTGTTTCTTTAACCAAGCCCAATCATATTCTGTATATTTGAGAAGAGTTTTGGCGTGGAGACAAAGTATGCAATATATACTAGTACAGTTTGCTACATACAGTCTGTTTCCATTGTTATTTGACATGGTACAGAGAATTCCCTTGTACCAAAAGTGTTCGCATTTCCAGATGATTATGACAAAAAAAAGAAGGTGATTCAGCGTTTCGAAACTAGAAAAGTAAATCGTACAGCAATACATCCTATGAATTTCACGATTTCGTAAGGAACGCGATATTTTGCTGCTGTACTTTAATCGCTTTATCCATTCACTAGCTTCATTATCAACACAACTTTCAAACTCCCTTACCATAAATTTCGTAATCAAGTTAGTTATTCTACTAACTAATCTAGAACAAAAAGCTTCATTAAAAATATTGAAGTAATTTGGTAAATACAATCTCTAATTCATCCTCTTCGTTAATCAGGATGAAATATCTGGACTGGATAGTTCGAAATTCTTGCAAATCTTTACCAAAAATAATTTTGCTCAAATACGAGCGACTCTCAATGCATTCAAGAAAATTTTCGGGAAGGAACTTCAAGATTTTATTGAAAACAGTCCAGACGGTGATGGGGATAAAAAGATATCTATGGATGCCATGGGTAAGTTTAATTTATGCATGTCTATTTCTTGAAAGTTTGCCCGGACTATTGGTTAGCTATCGGCCTTGATGTACATACACAGTTAGGCCTGCAAATCGTAAAATATTTTCATAAGATCATTGTCATGTTGCTACTGAAAGTGGAAATGAAATATTTTCTTTCACAAGAGGCTGTCAATTTATCTTATCCCTGAATTCATTCATTCACATTCCGAGGAAACTTGTATAACATTTATATTCTGTTTAATGATCCTTATGTTTTCGCGGTCCTATTTCAATTTCTTAAGATAAAATATACATTTGCGTAACAAATAACAAAATGTGTGCCCAACAGTTCGCTGCTGTAAAGATCCTGGTGCATATTTTTGTGAAGAATTGCGCAAATCCCTTGTTCAAGAAAAGGTGGATGTGAAGTCAGTTTGCAGGATTATTATCTCAAGGGCTGAAGTAAGTGCCAATATTAATAAAATTGAACTGATATAGAACCAAGTTTGTAAAGCAAAATTTTTTAATCTGAACCAAGTTGGTTGCCTTTTTATATTCACATGAATGAAATGGGACAACTTGGGTCTAAACAGAGTCTAAACACGATATCCATTTAATTTGATATTATTCGGATTTTTTGGATTTTAGATAAAGGATTCTAAACCTGCAGTTGAATAACATGCATCCTTAACTGCAATACTACTGTTTTTTATAATAATATATACGGCAAGCTTTAAGTAAACAAAGTGTTTTCATTCTTCGGTTTTAATTACCCTGACAAGGTTGAGTCTCACTGCTACAGTTTTAATAAGCAAACAACTAAAACTTTTTTGCATGAACCTCCATTTAATTTTTTGGTTTACAAATCTGAAACAATCAGCGGTTAAATTTAGTTCAGTCCTCGTGAATTTACTGTTCATGAAGGATAAGTTCATATAGTGCTGTTATATTTCAGACTGACCTCAAAACAGTTAAGCAATTATACTTGGATGCATACGGAACTGCAATTAAAAAAGATATTGAATCGAAGTGCAAGGAAATTTACATAGAATTTCTCCTAGCTCTGTTATCTCCAAGTACTTTGACCAAACATACACTATAATGATTTCTGACCTCCACAAAATTTTACATACAGTCACCATATACTGCGACTTTATGTAGCAACCTGTACTAGAATATATTGCATACTTTTGCTAAACCATAGCTACGATTGAATGAGAACGCCAGATATACATGAAAAATTGCAGCCAATCGAGTTTGGGTATTGCAAAGTTTCAAAATTGGGCCTCATAGCAAGATTTATCTTTATTGACTGGTTGAAGGGAATGCAAGTATTCATTCCAAAATGTACAGAGGATCTAACTGAACCTGAAACATAGAAGCCGAACATGTTATTCTCATGCTATTCAAGATGTCAAGATTATGTAAAAGTTGCATCTTGTTGAAGCTGCGGCTTTGGGTCGATTTAAAAAAAATAAATTTATTATATTACTTTGTCAAAAATCAATTTTCAAAGTATGCAGTAATATCAGTTGAACAAAACACATAAAACGAATCTATCGTCATATTTCACGAGAGCTTACCAAAATTACTCAATAGAGTTAGCTAGAACTAGAAAAGGTAAATGTGATATATTCTTTTTTAGGTAAGAATGCCAGTTTACTTACATATTTTATCATTTCTTTCTGCCTTATCATTTCATCACTGTGTATGTAATGAATTGCAATAAAACTCCCCTCCCCCTCACTTCAATGGGCTACCCGAAACCGGACTCGATCAAACAATTTTCACCATAACCTTTATAATATACCGGTTCAATCAAATTGCAATTCAACATGCAAGACTTAGTTTATAAAAATGTATATCTTCCTATTGTTTTATTTCATCTTTCGTACTGATAAGATACAATCAATAGTAAATTAAATTTTTCAATATTTTCAATTCACGTAAAGGAGTATTGTTTATCTTATCTTAAATTTGAAATGTTACATTTGTTTGAGTTATTGATACAAAATTTCATATTAAATGAGGATCGTGCTACAATCTGTTTAGACTCGTTTTGATATTGCGAATAAGATTCGATCTTCGGTGTTTGTAGGGATATGTAACGGTAAGATTGTGAAACTAAGGATCCCATGAAATTCTTTTCAAATCTCAATAATTTCATGAAAACCCGTTTTATACGTCTAAAGCAGTGGTTCTTAACCTGGGGGCGCACCCCCCCCAGGGGGGCGTCAGTGATTTCCAGGGGGGGCGCGAGCCCTGGATTAAAATGTCGCAATTTATTCGACCAAAGAGGGTTCTTAGTTCAGGTGATTTTGAAGGCCAGTCTACAAACATGTCCAAACAGTAGCTAGTAGCTAAGAGGCAGTGTCAAGTATCTCACTAATGCATAGTCAATAAAACGACTAAAAATAAAATTGTTTTTATTTAGTAACCCTACTTATTTAAAAGGGGGGCGTGAAGGGAAGGATCATAACATAGGGAGGCGTAATAGAAAAAAGGTTAAGAACCACTGGTCTAAAGAATCTCAAAGTTGTATTGCGTGTGATTCATTCCAGCAGTATTGTGTGATGCAATTTTAACAAGCTGTAAAGGAAGTGGGTGTTTTTTCAGCCATTTCGATTAATTATCAGTTTCTTTTATTTCCGCTGTGCTTTTTTTATTTATTTTCCTAGTCCTTTACAGCAGAGGTGTGCAACCTAGTAGCACTCCTGGTCCAAATACACTTAACCGAATTGCATTTCACATCGACTATTTACAAGTGAATGACATAAAAAATCGATTTGGTTTTCTTGCAAATCAAATAAATCAACTTTAGGGTCGCTTTGCTTTGCTTCGCTATTCATATAACATGAAAGACAGTGGCACTGCATTCCTGTTACGGGAAATACTCTATTCAAAAACTGCAGCACCCCGCGGGCCGTATAAATTCGGTTGGCGGGCCACATTTGGCCTGTGGGCCGCAGGTTGCACATCCCTGGTGTACACTGTTAGATAGGTATTTGTAATTGAGTGTGGACAGGAATCAGGATATAAATCGTAAGCTACCTGCAGAAAAATTCATCATGACATACGAAGCATTAATACAGGTTAAAATATTTACTATTCTCATGTTAATTTATAGTCTTCAAGTCCAGTGTACGATTACTCTTAGTTTATCAAATACCCATGTAATATGTTCCTAACCAGTCTCACGTACAGCGAGCACCGTGAAACGATTAAGATACATTATCAGCTGGGGTGCTAAATTATACTATTCATTATTCGATCAGTTCAATCTATTTTTGCAATGCGAATAATTCTAAGAAATTTGAACTAGTCACTCGTAAACATAAATTCTTCAAGAGTTACAATTCTAATATAAAAAATACAGAACCTAATTGGTAGAGGTTGTTAATAAAATACTATTATTTATCGACATATATCCCTGGAGATATGCTCCAAAACTTTCCACGGATAGAGAAATCCACAGATGGTAGGTAACCCATTATATAACGTGAATTTCGTGTACTGCAGGAGGCATCAGGTAAAGTTTTTTTGAAAAAGAAATTAAAGACATTGCAGTCTTTTGTTGAAGAATATCTTCCCCTATTGTGGGTACTTATTAGCTCCATTGCTCTTAATCATGATTAATAATGATTATAACATAAAAAGGTATCGTATCGAAAGCTAGTGAGTACTGAGGCAGTCTAGTCTGAATGGGGCATGGGGCGGGTGCGTAACTTTCTGAAATATTGTCCGTCTAGAATGTAAATGCCCTATGTCAAAATGAGTTAGAGCAGCATTTGAAAGATAATTACCTATTTATGTTGCATATTTTCCGATAATTTGTGATTTTTTTTATTAATAAGGTATACTGTTATTTGAAGAAGCATTGGAATTAGTTGTTAATGTCGAATACGAGGAATTACAAGCCACTTTTGAAAATGTAAATGTTTCGCACGAATGTTTGACTTTTTCATGTACTTCCATGAATTATATTGTACTTTCAGTTGGATGAGGAGATAA
>QRAM01000554.1:18802-46089 GCA_013436055.1 Halocynthia roretzi | reverse complement strand
TATAGGGAATAGAATTTGATGAATAACAAATAATTATAAAGTGGAAAACACCAACGATAACGATTGAACGATTAAGTGGAAAATATGTGAGAACCAAAATATCACTCCCAAAAACTAACGGTGAAAAATATTGTTTAGAGTTTCCATATCGAATATAGAGATAAGCTAAGGTGGGAAAGCTATAGAGAAAAATGTAGAGTCTCGTGACGTATGGAGAGACGAAAACTGTAGAGGGACTGAATAACGTTTCAGGAAAAAAGGAGAAGGTATTTGGAATGCTTGTAAGCAGCATTGTGTATTTAAGAGAAGGGATTTGGAATGCTTGTAAGCAGCATTGTGTATTTAGAGTGGAGAATTGAATGCTTGTAAGCAGCACCGTAATAAATTGTCTTGGTGATTAAATGATCGTTGATGACTTTGTGATAATTCAATTGTGAAGTCAATACTTGTGGAGACTTGAGTTGTATATGTCAAAGATTGTGTTTGGCAGTACGACATTGTAATAAATACTGTATATGAGAAATCAAAGAGTTATTGATTCATCATACTAAACGATTGAGTGTATATTAACCATCGTATTACATTTGTTTTACGTGACCTATCTGACGAGGAGCGGACGAGTGTCCTCTCTGTAAGCGAGAGTGTATTTGTTAGCGTATAACAAAACAATAAAAAACCAATACGCAACACAACTAGTGCATGACCCCGTTACCCAAGGTCAATGTGTGTGTTGAACAACTTTGAATTGATCATAGACAGAAAAGTTTGATTTAGGTATAGGTGTAGCACCACAATATATTACAATGCCATCGTGATATTGTATAATTGACCTGAATTATGATAATCAAATTTCTTTGCCCGACTGCAATGAAAGCCTTGACTCAACTGGGCTAAGTTGTTTGATGAATAAGAGTGTTTTGATGAATATTTGTTTTACAGTTACAAATCTCAACCTGTGGGTTGCAATATTTTCAATAGGACTGGTATGTACATTTTATACAACATTGGTAAGTGTACCATGGTAGGTTATGATATGGGTATTTAGTTGGGCTAATGTGGGGCCTGTAGCAAACTTTATTTCAGGGGCCACCGATATATTTGAAAAATCCCTCACATAGCATAAATATATCGACTGAGATGTGGATCAGATTAGCCTTTAAGGTAAAGTTTTGGGGGTGGAAATTTCACTCACAAATATCAAGCATCCTGCTGTCCTGTTTTCCAAATCCAGCATCACAAACTCTAGGTAATGAAAACTTATTTTCCCATAAGGATTTCAATTCGGTTATGGTGACTTACTGAATTAACTATTCTTAGTTGTCCTGAATCTTACCATCATTGTACAAACTCTTCCATAATGAATGCAATTGTATTATGAGATTTCAATATAGTGAGAAAAACCACATTTGTGTGTTTCATTTTACGCCTTGCTCACAAGCGAATAAAGTATACCCTTAAATCGGCATAATTTTGGGATTTTTAGCAAATTATAATGGACTGATTAAGTGTTAGAAACTTACTTGTTGCTGCAACAACTAACTTTATTCCCGACTTTATTACAGATGACTGCGAGCAATTTCACAAATCGCACTAATTGATGGAATAGACTAGTAAATACAAAGCTTTTGCATTGTACAACTTACCTATGTTTCACTTTTACAGTTATCAGTTATCTAGTAATAACTACTGTGGTATGTTTCACATGTAATGCGGGGCCTTGAATTATTATTAGAGAGAGAAGATTTGGGCTATCGTAATAAAAGTTAGCTGACCACTGCCCTAAATTATTCAAACTTTGTTTATCCGAATCGGCTGTTATTGATAGACTTTAGTTTAAAAGATTCAAACATTATAATAATAAAAACCTGTAAAATGCTCATTTGATACACAACTGTCTTATCTTAACGTTCCCGATTGTGGTAGCCAGTGTTAGTTATAATGCAAATAATAATCCATTTCACAATAGCGGCACCTGATTGTTCATATATATATATATATATTCATATATATTTACATATAAGTAGTTTTGAGCGCTAAGGGACAGTACTGGAGTCCATGAGTCGTATAATAAGAGCTGAAAATTCGAACCCGGGAGTGGACTGAAATGTTCAATTCTTTGAGTTCTTGATTATAAAAGTATATCTTAGGGTGGACTGAAAGCAGTAATATGGACCGATGTTTTTCAAGCACTGGTCGTTATTCTTGGCGCTTCCACAACCTTGTTTGTTTGTGCATCGAAAGCAGGAGGTTGGGAGCGCATATGGAGATTGAATCGTGAGAGTGGGCGCATTGATTTCGGAAAGTAAATATTTTTTGAATTTATATTCTCCTGATTAAATGTATATCGGCATTTGATGAATGGTTTGTGTTCACAGCTTTGAAACTGATGTTCGTATTCGTCACACATTTTGGAGCGTAACGATAGGATTGGGATTTTTGTGGATGAGTGTATTCGGGACAAGTCAATCACAGGTGCAGAGATATCTCTGTTGCAAAACAGAAAGAAATGCAAAAAAGTAATTATATCGTTATTACCTAATGAACATTCAGTTTGATCTGGATGCTGATTTCAATTATTAGCCTGAGAGTGTTTTGAACTCCCTTCGGTTAGGTTAAAGGTCATATAGAACAGAAATGTGAGGAGCATTCAGTAAACTGGAAAATTGATTGTACATTCTAGCAAAATCTGTTAATTAGCTTCAAAAAGGTCCACTTTTTTTTGAGGCATAATTAATGATTCAATTTGTAGTTTAATGGTGTTCCCCTATGAAATATTGTAAATGTGAGAGACTGGTTATTGTTATGTTTTGTGGCTATTAGTAAATCTTTAAAGTGGGGATATATTCAACTATTAGTGCCATTGCATGTTTAGGCCTAATGGGTTAACCCAGCGGTCAGGAACCTGCGGTTCTTTGAGCTTTCTCATGTGGCTCTTGGATACTTAAATATTTTACCGAAATAGTTTTATTTAAAAATGTGTAAATTTAATTTTTTAAACTACATCAAAATTTATTATTTGGCTCTTTGCCATGAAAACCGACTCCTGGGTTAACCTTATGCACAATATTTTGGGGTTTAAAACTTGGGGACCTTGTGATATGCCACAATGTTTCAATCTAAAATCAGTACCATAATTAAAAATATATTTATCATTTCGATGTGTTGACAGCTTTTTTTCGTTTAGGGCAATATTATTCAGTATGGTCATCTCTAGTGGTATATTTATTTTGTCCGTCTTAACTGGATTTGTCATGTATGCCTACTTCAAAAGCTGCGATCCTTTGCTAAATCGAGAGATTTCTGCCCCAGATCAGGTACTGTGATAAATACTTCTTGTAGTTTTGTCCAGGTCTCTCTGTAGTTTTTTATTTCATCATATTTTTTGCCAGCTTTTGCCATACATGGTGTTGGATGCATTCCGTGAGCACCCTGGACTTCCTGGTCTTTTCGTCGCTGGTGTGTTTGCCAGCTGTCTGAGGTAAATAGTTTTACTTGTGAGACTGTTCTCAAGTGAAAATGTTACATGTGTCACTCATTTATTTCAGCACCGTGTCTTCTGGAATTAACGCCATGGCACTTGTCACTGTGGAGGATTTCCTCAGGCCTTTCGTGAAATGGTCAGAAAAGACTTTGACTTGGTGGTCCAGAGGTAAGTTTGCACAGAGTAGAACTGTAATGTCACAAAATTGTGTCTATGTGTGATTCGGCAATAATTACTGTACTTTAGACACAAGGTGCTCCACATAAATTTTGAAGGACTTTTTAAGGCGCGTAGTTTTAAATTGAGAAAAAAGTATCGCCTTATAGTCTATAGAGTAGAGTAAAATTACACCTCAGTGATTTTTAAACAATGACTCGAAAGAACAACATACAGGGGGACCTTAACTGTCATTGGTGCAAATAATGAATCATTTTTGAACCACTTCTAATAATTATATGTTTCAAAAAAATGTTTTGGAAGAAATTTGTGTTTTATTGTGGCTCAACTTGAGGTCAACCAATTCTAATTTAGCTAGTGACAGGTAATGACTTCAGTAAACACGGGACTACTGTACAATCTCTGAAATTCCTGAAGAATTCATGTATTCCTTAACATAAGGATTAGTGGTAACTGGATTCATTTATATTTCTATTCATCTGATTTGATACTAATTATTCAACTAGACCAGGCTGGTCCAAACGCTGGACATATTTTGTGAGGCCCGCCGAGCACTTTTAGTATACTGTACATGAAACCATAGTTTGGTAAGGTCGACTTATCCGCAAATCATCTTATATGTAGTCCTACCTCGTACTACGTAATTAATTGGTTCCAAAAGCTAGGGAGTTTCACTGTATGCGGCCCTCAAGGATTTTCTCAAACCTTTTGTGGCCCTTCATGCTCGCAATCTCGGACCACCCTGAACTAGACTATAGACTTTACTGCAACAAATCTTCCTGGGTTTTTGCCATCATAATCAATAAAAGAAACAAACATATTTTCTGCCAACAGTATAACATGAGTTCATGTTCTGTTCTTTATTGACTTTGAAATTACTCGGTGCTAAGTTGAATTTATCCCAATTGTGTCAGTAACTAGTTTGTCTTGTTGAATATCGGTATTCTATGCAGGATTGGTGCTGTTATATGGTCTGTTGTGCATAGGATTCGCCTGTATCTCAACGTTGCTTGGAGGAGTTTTGCAAGCTTCTCTGAGTGTGATAGGCATTGTGGGCGGCCCATTGCTCGGCGTCTTCAGCCTTGGAATAGTATTCCCTTGCGGGAACTCCATCGTAAGTTTTTATAGAATTAACCTCGAGTTTGTGTCCGATCGAGGAGAATGACCCTGTCCTCTGAGGTACAAGTGGTCCCAAAAACAGATAATTGTAAAATATTGCAAATGACTTAATCCCGTTCACAATCAGTGGATTTTTATTGTTATAAGGGGTTAGTTAACAAGCTTAGATTTTTAGCTATTTTATTCTGGGACAATAAGTCATTCCTCGATTCTGGAATCAAGTACAAGGGATAAGTGGAGTGGGTTCTCTGTATACAAATTGCCCCCATTCAAATATATAGATCAATAATATGAATGAATTTTCAGAAGTCACAACAAATTCCCATGTTCAAGCTTTTATGACCGTTTGGTCAATCTGGCATGATATGGCGTTTCGGTTGAGAACTTCACCCCTGTGTTGTTGTGATATAGAATATGTTATGTTATGACTATCCAGTGCAATATAATAAATTAATAGATATCAACTTCAAAGTGTGCTTCTATTGTGTAACTATGGAAATTTACCATCCATTGAAATTATTAACACAATTTAGTACAGTTTTTGTGAAAAAGTTTTGTTTAACTCACTGTACCAAGTGATTGATACTACAATTTTAGTAGCCTTCGCTATTTGCCATATACAGTTAAGAATCCATTATCCGAAAAATCAAACCCCAGAAGTTTTTCGAATACTAATACGCCAAAAAATGTATTTCAGTTTCCATTTAATCAAACAATCAATTAATTGGTATCAATCAGTTATGTGGAGACCCCAGATCTTCCCATCCCATCTTGTATTTTCATCCCAAGAGACCACTTGGATCCCAGTCACAAACTCAGGGTTGAGTTTACTAAAATATTTCGTGAACATTTCATGCTAATACACTGTTAGGGTGCAATATCAGGTCTAATAACTGGAATCACAATGACCACTTGGATATACGTCGGGAGTCAACAGTATCCGCCACTTCTAGAATATACTCGTCCGAAGCTGAGACACGTGGACAACTGCGAGAATTCACCCTTCAGTTCACCGGTCGAGCACGATAGAGCTACCAGGCCGGACATTGCTATCAATTTTTACGCTGTTTCCTATGCCTATTATACGGCGATCGGCTACGCTACAACATTAGGAATCGGATTGATTTCCAGCTTACTAAGTCGTATGTACCATTTTACTTTTAAATGATAACTCTACTAATGATAGATGAGATAATTCCGTAGACAATTTAGGACATTGCTCGGAGGTGAACCTCATGTTGTATGTTAAAAGCCACAGTAGCACCCCTTCGGGCACCAGGAGGATAATGTCCCAGTTATAGTTGGCCATAGGAAATTGTCTGGTTCCCCAGAGAGGGGGGACATAGTAAATGTTATCAACTTGTATCATCAAAAATATTTGCACGGAACAATTTTAGACATTTTTAATTCTGATGTTGATTCTTGAATTTAATTGGCTATTAACTGCTCTAGTATCCCACTAATTGGCGGCTCTCATTAGCCTAAAAATGAATAGTAAATTTTTCTCATATATGCTCATGTGGTAACTTCATATTTAGGTGGACATCAATCGACTCAAGAAGTGAATCCACGTCTTATTCGACCTTTATTTGAGCACAAACTTTTGAAATGGCTTCCATTAAGATTTCGTCAATTTATGTTGTGTGGAATACAGCACGATCATGTCGATAAACACGAAGTAGGTTTATGAAAATTTCTCTTGAGTTAGATATGTCAAGTATATTTCGATTTTGTAAANTGTGTAACTATGGAAATTTACCATCCATTGAAATTATTAAAACAATTTAGTACAGTTTTTGTGAAAAAGTTTTGTTTAACTTCATTGTCATGTGTTGGGTTAACTCTGGAGAATGACCCTATTATTAAGGACATAAAATTTTGGTAATTGTTACATCATGGAGCGAATTAAATTAGTTACCAATAGACCTACTGTACCAAGTGATTGATACTACAATTTTAGTAGCCTTCGCTATTTGCCATATACAGTTAAGAATCCATTATCCGAAAAATCAAACCCCAGAAGTTTTTCGAATACTAATACGCCAAAAAATGTATTTCAGTTTCCATTTAATCAAACAATCAATTAATTGGTATCAATCAGTTATGTGGAGACCCCAGATCTTCCCATCCCATCTTGTATTTTCATCCCAAGAGACCACTTGGATCCCAGTCACAAACTCAGGGTTGAGTTTACTAAAATATTTCGTGAACATTTCATGCTAATACACTGTTAGGGTGCAATATCAGGTCTAATAACTGGAATCACAATGACCACTTGGATATACGTCGGGAGTCAACAGTATCCGCCACTTCTAGAATATACTCGTCCGAAGCTGAGACACGTGGACAACTGCGAGAATTCACCCTTCAGTTCACCGGTCGAGCACGATAGAGCTACCAGGCCGGACATTGCTATCAATTTTTACGCTGTTTCCTATGCCTATTATACGGCGATCGGCTACGCTACAACATTAGGAATCGGATTGATTTCCAGCTTACTAAGTCGTATGTACCATTTTACTTTTAAATGATAACTCTACTAATGATAGATGAGATAATTCCGTAGACAATTTAGGACATTGCTCGGAGGTGAACCTCATGTTGTATGTTAAAAGCCACAGTAGCACCCCTTCGGGCACCAGGAGGATAATGTCCCAGTTATAGTTGGCCATAGGAAATTGTCTGGTTCCCCAGAGAGGGGGGACATAGTAAATGTTATCAACTTGTATCATCAAAAATATTTGCACGGAACAATTTTAGACATTTTTAATTCTGATGTTGATTCTTGAATTTAATTGGCTATTAACTGCTCTAGTATCCCACTAATTGGCGGCTCTCATTAGCCTAAAAATGAATAGTAAATTTTTCTCATATATGCTCATGTGGTAACTTCATATTTAGGTGGACATCAATCGACTCAAGAAGTGAATCCACGTCTTATTCGACCTTTATTTGAGCACAAACTTTTGAAATGGCTTCCATTAAGATTTCGTCAATTTATGTTGTGTGGAATACAGCACGATCATGTCGATAAACACGAAGTAGGTTTATGAAAATTTCTCTTGAGTTAGATATGTCAAGTATATTTCGATTTTGTAAATTCCAGCCTGCTAATTCACGACATATAAATCTTTCCTTGTATCGAATTTTGTCCCACCAGCTCTGACACCTAATTTCTTGATGTGGGATATTTCTACTCATCCAATATTTTCACATAATGCTACAAAGGTTTATTTGGATAATCTTTGACGAATAAGTTATCTGAAGAAACAATTATCTATGATTTCACTTACCAACCTTACAAATTCAATTATTGCCTTGTGATATTTCTTTTGTGTGACTTTTTCCCGTGAAGTGAAAATCCTGTATCGAAATCCCTGTGATAGATTTTCTGTGACCGAGATATCTTAGAGATACCGGATATACACTTGTTTAAAAATGACTTGTTTTCCGCCGTCACTCAAACATAGTTCTCATGACCTTGATGTATCTATCTTCTGATCTATGTCCCGTTGAATGTTAACCTTTTTCATAATTCTATAATCCATTACTATCCAGAATTATAATTTTTCAAACTTTATACATGATGGCGGTTTCTGGTAACATTTCTGGTTCTTTAAAAAAATGTTTCTGAAAATTGAGCTCCTTTAGTCAATCATCAATGTAATAAGATTTACTTAGCAAGAGCCCTGGTCAGCAGATATAATATTAAAATATCATAAAATATTGAACCTAAAAAGCCTGGAATTACATCCGATACTTTTATTGCAAAGGTTCTCACTATTCCCACGCCGACAAGTAACCTCAAACGCAGATTGTCAAGCAGAGAAAGAATGAACTCTTTGCGACACTATTGGAGATCAGAAAATGTCGATGAAAACAAAGAAAAAAACAACGAGAATCTCAAAGTAAGCAATACTAAAGAAGAATTGCTTCCTACTCATACTAGAGCATATAATGTCCAGCATAGTCAAAAAATAGGACAAGCAAGTAGATATGATAAGACAAATGATGCTGTACAAAGTAATAACACAAAAAAATCTAGAAAACTAAGCAAAAATATACACAGTATGTCAGTAAAAAGTTCGGCCTCTTCAAAACATGCTTTGGAAGTGGATAAACAGGATGTAGAATCCGGTGTTCCGAGTTTCTGGTTATGATCAATTCAATTTACAATTTGAATTCGACAGATAATTTTTCCTGTTCTGAATCACTACCTATTTCAAGCTGTCTAGTTGAGGAATATTAAAAATCGTCATTGTTAGCATGCGAGCCGATTGTGCGGATTGAGACGAGGCATAATCCGTGGTGGGATTCATTTGTTTGCTAAAATTATATAAGTTCGTAGCACCAACGAATTTCTTTTTTAAATGATATTTATTCCTTATCCTTCCTATGCATTCTTTCATGCAGTAAGGTAATTTGATGAAGCAATGAGTAATGTGTAAATTTTTTCATCGACCGGTTCAAGTAGGCCTATAATCAATCATTAGTGGGATTGAACTGGCTCTCACCAGAACCAGTTGCAGAATTGTTTTGAAATTCAAGTTTCCCCTTATCCAGGGTTTTCTTCCTTCATGCATTATTCTGAAATCTTGCCAAATTTTGTGTAGATCTATTCGCAATGTTGTTTCATGACAAACAAACTTGAGACATTTCAGAGTTGAACAATTATGGAAATATTTGAGAATGGGAACATCAGGTACTCTGCCCATGAAATACAGTATACAGTGGTGCCTCGTACTTTGAAATTAATAGGTTTCACTAGGCCGTTCGAACTCTGAATTGTCCGAGGAACGAATCAATTCTTCCCGTTAAAAATATTGGAAATCCGTATCCATTTCGATAAATTTAAACAGCAAATACACACAATTCAAGATTGGAATAACCCAATGCCTCGAATACAGTCAAACGTCTGTTAGCTTGAACTGATTAAATGGTCGTGGCAAAATCCCTTATTAAAATATATGCATTAAACTTCGTTTTGCTTTAACTCGTTTAAGCTGAAATTCGTCTCAGCACGAGTTCTTTTTTCGGCCAAAGGTCCATTCGGCGTTAGTAAGCCCGAGGTCGTTGGTGAAAGTAACCTAGCAAAATCAGGTTTTATATTGATTATATATTTTAATAGCGACTTAGCTTGTCCTAGTTTATAATCTTGACCTTTGGCCATCCCATGGCCTGGTTAAGCATATTAGCCTGTTTGTATGTCTATCTGTTCTCAATGCATGTTCATCGATAGCAGGAACAGGCAGATACGTCATCGCAATCTGACGCGGTATTTTAGGTAAATTTCCCCGGGCCAAGAAAAATGACAGATTCTTATTTATGCCGCTGGAGCGACCATAAGTGGGATTTTATCCATCCCGGCTAATGCAAAAGAGCAAAAAATGCTCGATTTGTCTATTTTGCTTGGAAGAATACCTACGACAAGCGCCGAGACCAGTTGTTGTTAAATAATGAGTATCCGAACCCGCACATAACAATACACAGTCGTAAATCGAAGTTTCGCCTCGCGGCATATCAAGAATACTATATATATATATTGCATGAGACAAAAACGATATATATGTTGTGATAGACCTACGGTTTACTCGACATAGGAGATTGGCTTGTCAATAAATGGAATTTAACTTGCTTTAAGTCTCAAATTATTCCACGAGGTCAAGCTTGCTCAGAAACTAACACGCAGGAGTCAATATTACTTGACCAGAACAGTAACACAGAGCATACAAGTTGGGAGCACCAGGAAAGACGACAGTAAAGACTATACTAAGAAGACAGGCGCAGACTAAATTATAAACTTTCACTGAATCTTGAACGATCATAGAGGACCAACGGTTATAGTTGAATATCGGAAAACTACATGGTTAAGTGCAAAAGAGGAAAAAATGCTCGTAATATCTATTTTGCTTGGCAAATTGATAGTATGCATTTTCCTAAGACTCGAAGCACAGCTTAGCTATGTATGTTCACCGCTAAAACATGACAATCGTTCAGATACAGGCTAACTACCTGTTATTAAGAAAAATTCCAAATGTTTTTTGTTGTTGTCTGGTAACGATCTTTTCGAATCTTCGATATATGCCTCGGAGCTGTGGTTCATGCAAGCTCAAGTTCAAAATCTGAGCAGTTGTTTTTATTAGGTTTACCTTTCTTTGTCTTTTGTTCAGTCTGGTATTCAACCTCTGTTTAATATTGAATTATGTTTCTGCGCGTAGTTAACCAATTTATATTCAGTCATGTTATTAGTTATAACCGAAAGCTCAAATTGATAATTCTCTGGATGTTGTCGAAGGTTGTAGTCGAATATGAAAATTATTAGTAGTTCAGTACTGCATATAGATCACGATTTTTGTATTGGACTGATATCCACGAGAGCCACGGAAGATTGACGGGATACATAGAAATTTCTTAAGAAGCTGTAACGGAATCTGGGATGTTGATTAAACTTAGCGGTCTCAACTGTAGTGCCTATTTACTGGTAATATCAACATTATCATGTCTATAAAATGCGCGTCTTCGGGCTTGTGTTTGATGGCTAGTAGACGTGAGAGGGAGCCGTGATTGAATAGACGTCTGTGATCGCTTTAGTTCTGACTCAAAGTCAGGGTGCGTATTATACATAGGTAAAGAACTCTTTCAGCTATCTTGGCGTCATATTTGGAGCGCATATTATATTCTGATTAATATTAATTACGGAAAAGCCTTGCATCTGTTTTAAGAAGTGACAAAAGCTCACAATAACAAAAAAAATGTTATTTTGTGGGCTGAAATGAGCAGCAATATTTTGATGTTCGCGGAACCAATAAGTGGGCATGCGCGAAACTATGGAAGTCACAATTCTAAAGTACAAGTTACTAAAGAGAAGATTTCTATCACACGTTATGGAAAAGCTCAATCTTCTCTATTGTTATTTCATTTTTGTCACAAATTGAAACTCATAATGCCAAACATCGACATGCCAAGTTATGTTATTTCTGTATTTCTGTGCCGTTATAACATAAAGCTGCGGGTGCAAGTCGTTAACGCAGAACGGAAATTATCACATAAATCATTGCTTTCTACAACCAACGCACGTTGTGGACTACGTTTATTGTCAGGCGTTAAATAAACATTTACCATTTCTAAGCAGTGTGCAGCTTCAGGCTTGTGTTCTGTCTCGAAAGGAAGCGAGAATCAATTATCTTCTGTTAGTGAGGACGCTTTTAGCTTTGTTTATGCCCATGGGGAAATATATCGGGTTACGAAGTTTTAAGGCAGTATTGGGGCACTGATATGTTCAGTACTGCTATAAATGTAATGATTCAGGAGGATATGATGTCATTGAGGTAAAACGATGATGTAGATAATGTAGAAATTAACAATGGTTCATAGTAGACGGTACCATCAAAGACGACGAGCAATAACTCGAATTGAAAATGGGTGTATATTTGAAAACCTCTATTATAATTGTGTACAATTCAATACAATTCTAATTTACAATATATTGTAGAAAATATCAAATACGTATTGTATAATGGTCAGCCCTCTGTTAAGGCTTCTCTGTAGTTCACATAACGTCCTATTCAGGCTTCTCTCTGTCATTACTTTGTGAGTCACTGCATGGACTGCGATTTTTCCTTTTATACTGCGAACAGTTCCGGTGTTAATATCGACTCATTTTCACATCAACACGAGACTTTCGCCGATTATTGATGACAGTATTAGAATTTTTTTGACAAAGTTTGAGTTTAGCACTGCAACTGGGGTCAGGGGTCCAAATTATTGGTATAACCGCATAAAACTGTGTGATAAATAACTCTGTGATGAATTCTCTGTAGTGTTACGATTGCCAGCAATAGTGAAATTGCAGTTATTGTAGTTGTTAATTCTGACTCCATTACTAAATTTCGGGGAATTCGAATCAAATTTGGAAAATCATGAAATTTGAACTTAGCAACATTAGTCAGACATGGCCTGGCAACTCTCGTAGTTGACCACTTGGGCGAAAAAATTGCACCTGTTGGTTTGTTTACGTTTATGATCGCTGTTAGTCAGTCGCATTTGAAGCAGTGGAACAGTGTTTACTCATAATTTTTCTCTCTCCTGGCTACTCAAATAGTTTTTGTGAGTAGCAATGCCTTCGAGAGAAAGAGGTTAGAAAAGAGAGAAAGTGCATTTTAGTGTTGATCTGAACCTAGACTAAATCAAATTGCTTTCATTGCGGGATTTCTCACTTTCTGCTGGAATTCGTACTTTTCCTAACAGGATCCCCTCCCCCCTATTAGTCGATAAATCGATGGTTAGCTGTAGTTTATACTGTAATTGCGAAAAAGCACAATCACAGCTCAACTTCCAGTTGTTCATAAAAGTTGAAGGCAGTATAGTGAGTATCCAGTAATACAGCAAGTTCGCATGATCGAAAGAGATAATTGACCAGTATTAGGCTATTTGAAGTACTACTGTATTATACACATTGGACATGTATTGATTGTTCTCTCGTTATACAACGGTGGTAATTGTATTATTTATCATGTCGCATAGTTGTTTGTACTTTATGTACTTTGAACTTGCACTCTGACGAGTAAGTTTGTTCCCTTTCGTTCAGCACTTATCATTGAGGCGGTAGCCAGTAAACAGGCATCAATTGTGTCTGTTCAACCCTTTGTACTAAAGGCCACGCTATGGAAACGACGTCTGCTATCAAAGCAAAACGCAAGATCAAAAACAATTTCTACATTTGTTTCTCTGGAATATTTTTCTGTTTTTCCGCTTTCCGATCGGTCATCGACCTTCAATCAAGCATTAATATAGAGCATGGCCTAGGTAAGAAGTTGTTTATAGTCATCACTGTTGGAAATTGGTTTTATGAATGCTAAGGCTAGGTTGAAGTACAAGGGAGGATTCTCCGTATATCTGAAACTTGGTTTCTGTAGGGTTATGTAGCCTGATAATCTATAATGATAATCCATTCCACATTAGTTTCCTTATTGCTACGCCTCACCATTCTCGGAGACTTATATACAGGTATTACATATCCTCTGTGGTTAATCTTATCACTCTATACGTTCTTTGTCCTTTTGTTTGTATCTAGTACAGTGTACAGGAAATAGCGGTAGGCATCATCGTCATATGCTATTGTATCTCCATATTTTGTATTTTAGTCATTTACATTTATCTCTAGTCACTGCTATTTGATCATTGAAACGGATTTCGAAGAGGGAGTATATCTGAAAATGTCGGGCCTTGAGTAGATAACAGCATTGCCTAATGTGGATTCCCCCATGAAACAAGCCTTGCTTACCGTGTTTCAGTTTTATCTTTACATTGCAGGACCGGTATCCGGGGCGATTATCAACGCCACAGCGGTAATTAGTTCACTCACCATTGCTCCACTTATACTGAAGCGATACGGAGCAAAAAAATCACTCATACTCAGCGAGATATTCTATATTTTCTACGTGATGGGAAATTTCTATGCTAGTACGTAAAATTCCCGAACCAGCGTAACTGAATTTACGCTTCAATTAAAATCTTTCGAATTCTATTTTTTTTCTCTTTTACAGTTTTCGCCACCATGATTCCGGTGAGTGTGCTAGCCGGAATTGCGGAAGCTTTGATATTTCCAACCATGTCTGTTTATAGCGTTTATTTCGCCACGAATTACGCTCAGTACGGATCTAAATCCGTGTCAGAATACGTCAATATCTTTGCAGGGAAATTCTTCGGCATAACATATTTTACACGTGTAAGCAGGCCTTTGAAATGTAATCTTATTTAGCTGATATGGATAATATATACTTGACTCTGGCGTGGCACTTAGGTGGTTGGCAATATGTTGTCTTATGCTGTGATGCATCTCGACGGTGATAAAGCAGGAGGAAACCTGAAAAATTCTTCAGAAATAAACAACACTTCGCTCCAAACGGATGGTATGGAGTTCTTATACACAGTACCGGCCTTAGGAGTTTTGGGACCCTATTGGGAATATTATTGCTGGTCCTGCGGTTATTTACATTACGTATGTATGCCAATATTTATCCCACATGAACAGGAGTATCAAAACTGTTTAGTATAAGTGCACATCGTGAAAATAATCGTGCATTTGCAACCGATGGGAACCAGCCAGTGACTATCGGCCAATTTGTTGTGGCGTGATCACGATACGAAATGGTGAATTACGCGTGTTTTATCGAATATATCATATTTGTGTTTGTTGATTGTCTGTGAACAAGCAATTAAAATTTGAAAATCTGCGAATTTTGACCCAAAATCAGTTTATCACCTATTGTACTAGAAGAAATAGTCCGGGGACCTCTAAAACTTTGTCAAAATTCACTCAAGACTATAATTAACGATATCTGAAACAGCTTTGATATGTTGATAAATTGAATCGTTAGTTCAAATCCATCGCAAATACAACAATTGAAAATGTCCAACATTTTATTAACATTTTTCTTTCTATTGATAATTACAGAAATGAATTTAGGATTTTGTGGAACCAATGACTGTCAAGATCCCGACGTTACCTCGGTGTATATTGAGAATTACGTCAGCGATAGAAAAACACTTTACATATTATTGTCTTTATTTGTTCTTCTGTTGGTGATATCGTTGCTTATACACTGCTTTGCAACGCAAGACGTGCAATCACAAGATCATTTAACAAGGCAGGGCAATCAACTTGATGAAAACGTCAATATGATACTGAAAGACAACACTCTAAAATCTAAGCAAACAAGGAGCTCCAATGAACTTGATGAAAACATCAATATGATACCGAAAGACAATAGTTTGAAATCCGAGCAAACAGGAAGTTCTAGTTCGATTTCTAATACTGATGAGGATAACTTGGAAAGAACAGCGAAAAAATGTGAAGTAAGATGGTAAAAATACATAATTTTTATACTACGCATTATAATGAATCATAGACGTCTTGCCTCAATCGTAATTTCTCGAATAGAATATGCATTTTATCAAGGATCGCGATACACTTTTCGGAAAAAGGAAATTTTGGATTTTATGATGATGGTAATGCTCGTAGTGGCGTATCTAAGGCATGGCAGATAAGGCGCCACTTGAATGGTGTGTCACTGACAATAACTTTAAGTTCAAATCAGACAAACTTTCAGATTTTGAAATATGTCCAAATGAAATGTTTTACTTCCACCCCGAACTGCGAAGGCCCTGAAATGAATTTCCAAAATAAGTCCCATTATATTGTAACAACGCATTCGTTGTTGACTTTATCCACTTGTCAAAATAATAGTCTTGAACCGAGTCCGTGTGAGTAAATAACATGGCTTGGCTCGAGTCTGCATGAGTAAATGGCTCAGATGGATAATTACGATTTAATTTTATGACTGCTGGAAAAATTGTCACGGAAGACTCCAGCCTCCCCGGGGTTTCGGATTATTCACTAAATATCTAAAATTCACCACTAACGCCTCATTACAATTATTGAGTAGTGAAAGCCGTAGCAATAACTATGACCCGTTGGCGCCACTGTATGTTATGCACTAATGTGATGACCTATTTGGTGAAGAGTACCCTTTCAAGGCTTTTAAAGGGGTTTTAAGGCTTTTAAAGGCTAGGCTTTTAAGACCTAGTTCGTTACTGGAGTCGGAGGTTGCGTAAGACAAATATAGGGGTGGCGAAAATATTCTAAGTAGCATGCCCCGTGGTCGGGGATTATATTCGAGAACTTTTGATGATCAAACTCTTAAAATCAGCAGAAAAGAAACCTTCGTGGTTTTACTTGTGAAACGTTGAGAGCAACAGTGCATCAGATCAAATCGCCAAAGCAGCTATTGCTAATGCCTATCATTATCTATTGTGGACTGGAGGTAACGATCATGGTGTCAGAAATTTCTCGAGCGTATGTTTCTTGTGTGCTGGGCGTTCAACAGGTAAATGCATCATTCATTTACTTTCAGTCAAACTACGTTAAAACACATTTACTGTTTCAAGGATATTTTGTAAATCTTTCACCAATGTCAAAGATAGTAGATGGCAGAATGGAAATGACAAATGTCAAACTTATTTCCTTCTACGAATTGCATCTGTACAGTACAATAAGTCGCTACTTGAAGTGGATAGATTCTTGGACTTTAAACGAATCCTATCGTAGGCCATCGACTGCAAAGATCAGCGCTCATTGTAACTGGGATTATTTAAGGAATAAATTTTGCAAGATGGGAGTTGTACCGGACTCCAAGCCAAAACCATAACAAACATCGTGTTCTACGAGTCATGTTTGTAATTGCTTGGGTTTGAGTTAAGTGGTGATATGACTTTTGCCTTGTATGATTTATTCTTTAATTTATCACTGTTACAATGAGCGCTGAACGTGAATTGTTTATAACATTGGGACTGTAGTAGAATTGGTTTCGTTTACCGTTGTTTCACTTAATGTCGCAAATATAGAAAAATGGCGTGCTCTACTGCGGTCCATGCGTTTGCCTGTAACGTATGATCTAACTTATCCCTGTTGATAATCCACCCAATAAGAATATTTGGTATTATATTCTTTACCAACTCAGGGACTCGAGTTCTCGACACCACAGCCCTTACTTCAACAATCACTTTCCCAATACTTTATTACTATTTAAACTCTAGTTTCAATTTATTTTAAAAAGCTTGGCTTAGCCAACGTGGTTTACGGTACGGTTGCCACCGCTTCGGCGTATCTCAACGGTCAAGTCGCTTCGAAAATTGGAAGAAACGTTCCTTTCGCTTCGGCTTTTGTGGTGGACATGGCAGCTCTTGTTGTCTGTTACAAGTGGATTCCAACGCACGACACTTCGTGGATTATTTTCGTGATATGTGGATGTTTCGGTTACACGTCTGGCGTTTGGCAGCCATTAACTAATGGTGAGATAACCTTTCATCATACACATATTCTTTTACATTCATTTACGAAAGATTCGCCAACCTTCCCAACAGATTTATCTTAACCATTGCCCCAAACCACATTTACACCATAATTTAGCATAAATTATTATGTTGGCTTTTAATCGGGGCCGCCGAGAGCGGCGGTGACCTCCACGGCTACTAGTCGCCTCGTCCCGGTGTCATTTTTTGTTTAAAATATGTCTCGGGAGAACCAGATTTAGAATGGGAGAAAATATTACAAAATTTTTACTTATTTCTTATGAAAAAACGAAGCATTTGATATAATAGAATAATAGAATATCCTCTTATAGCGATTAATACAATATTGGAGGCTTGGGAGCTTTTCTGTCGTATTCGATATGTATATTTTAAATATTAAGGGCCTTTGTTCTGCCATTGTATGTCAGTATCAGGACCTACATCTAATATTACCTTATCTAAATAATATTTGCATTTCTAGCAATGTACGTGGATTACTTTAAAAAGGAAAGAGAAGTCGCTTACACAGTGTGGACAATGCTTGTTTGTTCCGGTATAACCATACAGTTTACATGGAGCACTTTGCTCTGCGTTGATCAAAAGCTAATCGCCAATATGACAATATTATGCATCGGAGTTCTGCTCTACGGTATGTACTCGACTGCTGTATTTACTTAGTAAGTCGTTACCTCTAGGGTCCATCATCATTCCGTGCGTGATTATGGGTATTACCATCACACAAGCTCCCGAATAACATCTATAAAGATTTTTTTAAAATAAAAGTTACCAAGCTGACAACAATCGTTTGAAAACACAAGTGCAGATGCTAGATTTGATGTTATTTCTGGAATATTTTCTTATACAATTCAATGAGATATTTAAAAATGTTGTTTAAATGTTGAATAAGTGTTTAAAGTTGACTTACAGACATATGTAAACCTCGTAATATATTACATGCTACAATGTTGGAATGCCAAATTGAAAATCATTTGCCAGGCAGAAATGCCGAAATAAGGAAAGCTGTCATAGATCAAAATCTACTGAAATAACTGCAACTACAGTACAGTATTTGCATTAATGAGGACTTTTTTTGTTTCATTAAAGCTCCCAAAATGTTATTTGGGAGCTCGTGCGATAGTAATACCTGTGGTCACTGACGGGATGATGATGATGGACCCTAGAGGTTACTATAACCTCGTAGGAGGTCACCATCAGCGCTGTAGTGACCCCGGCGTTGCCGTTACCCTATTCAACAGCTGGGTGATTGTGTTTTGCTCAAGGACACGGAGATGGCTCTGGTGAGATTCGAACCTGCAACAACTCAGTTGGGAGACTCGTTCGCTATTTATGAGCCACTCTCCCACCTATGAGATCTCTTATGAGTGAAAAAGAAATAAACGTTATGGAAATCTAGCGCATTCTAGCGGATGGACACTCCGAGCACTAATTGTCATTCTCGGTCTATCGGAGTTAACCGTAAATAAGCCCTTCCGAAAAAATACTATCGGGCAAGTTTTCTGTTCAATTCGTCTAATTTCTTGATCACTGAGCATCAGAAAAAAAAACCGGAAAACTCCAGTAATTACAAGGTTCATTACTTGGAATCCGGTACTCGGATAGCCCCATGACACTCTCCGAAGGATTCAAGACTAAAAGCACTATTTCAGCTCTCTGTATCGACTTTTTGATACACATTCTTACATTGCGTAATGGTTATTTCATACAGCGTGTGAATTACTCGGTAATCGGGCAAGGCGTGGGCTTTATATTGCCAATCCTTTTATTCATAGACTCAGAATTCAGGAAATCTAACAGCGTAATGCTTTACTACATACAGGAATTGCTGAGCTTGTATATCAACGCAAACCAGCTAGCAAAGATGGCATTTTGGAAATTCCACTCAATGCAGACAACGACATTCCCTAGCACAGGTGATAAGTAAGGCCGTGACATTGCAATCAAACAGCTATCATAAGTGTTTTGCAGTATGTTCTATATATTTACTGGTAATTTTTCATTGGTACAGTAGTTTTTTTTAAATGGTACAAATTTGCTACAGGTTCTGCCATTTTTATGCTGATGTAATTTTAACAACTTTTATTATATTCATTATTGTATAAAATGTCCTATGTTATATTAAGTATGCCTATGTAATGTTGCTTTTCTATTTTCTTTTATTAGTTCAATGCTATCTGAAAACGTGGCCTCAAAACGACTCTCCTGACAATTCACTGTTACTAAATCGATGGAAGATCTCTGAAAGTGATATTGGACAATCCATATCACCAACCTATCTGGTGATTTGAAGTTAAAGGAATAATAAAGGAATTTAATTCACTCTCCCTCTCTCTTGCTTATTGGCGATCCACAATGAAAACCTCTAACGGATTTTCGGGTCATTTACTTCAACCAACAGGAATCAGATTTTATCAATTTCTCATCAATCACTTGCTTCCTAGATTTCTCTCGCAATCTGTTTTTTTCACACACTTAGAATTAGCTTAAGATTCGTTACGGAATAGTTCTAGGCAAGAGAGTGCAGTAGCAGAAGTTTTGTGCCGTTGTTTGAGCTTGGTTCGACGTTAGCTCTCGTGTCCTTGTTACGAAGTTGGTTTTCACGTTGGTCGGGGATATTTCTTTGATAAACTCATACATATGTATCAACCAATAGGTCAGGAAGAAACTGTTTTAGGCTGTAAGTGATTTACAAGTACTACACCCCCAAACGAGGTCACTACAATGTTATATCTTCGTACAATTATTTCCCCTTTTATTTGAGGCTTCTTTCATCATTTCAGGCAAAAGAAAGTTGGGTTGCAATCCTTGGATTTTGATATTCTCCTATAAGCACTTCAGCCCTCAATCATAACCCTTAATTTATCCACTTTGAGTGGACTGATTGGTTTAATATTTTCACAAAATATTCAAAAGGTTATTTCAGACAATTCCTATATTTTTAACGCGTTTGAAACGGTTGAAACGCGTTAACCAGTATAAATCACATTACGGACGTTTAACTTTCAACTTCCTCGAAGCGATCCTTTTTTCAAATTTACAAGCTATAGTTTGTAGCTGGGATCACCTAGGTCTTGTATACGTAGGATCAGCCATGCGTTACCAGGTGTTACCAGACCAGCGTTTACTTATTTTTTTTATCTAAGTTCATTTCACACATTTTCTCAGGTAAAATAAAGAAAATCAGTTTTATAAATAAAATATGTAAATAAATAAGTTTCATTTCTTTTATGTGGTCAGCATGATATGATTCAAAATTTCGAATAAAGGAAGCCATGCACTGAGAAAAGATAAATAATAATATGAGTAAAAATTTTGCAATTATATATTTATATTATTTAATATAATATTTATCTATATTTATATTTCGATTTCCGGATAAGATCTCGAAGTTGTGTGGCGTATGTGACCTTAGTTTCAGACCAATGTTGTATAGGAATCATAGAAATTGTCTTACACTACTTCCAGCATATAAAAAGGAATTGTTATTCTTACTTTGAATCTGTTAAGAATTACGGTATATAGTTTGTCCTGTTAAATTGACTGAATGGCTGATCC
The DNA here is from genome assembly GCA_013436055.1 of Halocynthia roretzi. NCBI lineage: Eukaryota > Metazoa > Chordata > Ascidiacea > Stolidobranchia > Pyuridae > Halocynthia > Halocynthia roretzi. Next base: position 24,887 of record QRAM01000554.1, on the reverse strand, counting down.
GAAGTATGCAAATCTTCCTGGCATCGACCTTTCAAATGACATGTATGAATGTGGAGATTTACCTGAGGATGATCAAAACTGGATTTCTGATGAGCTCAAGAGTGACAGTGTTGAAAATGAAAACATTAACACTAAAACCGCATTCACTAAGTTCAATGTCAAATCGGTTTCGGTTGGGGAAGCCGATTTTTCTGGTAAGATAGGCATGCCCAATTTAGGTTATGATATGGGTGATTTCGAGCTAGTTGGTGAGGGAGAAGTAGAGACTGCAACCCAGAAGGTACAACGACTGAAATTGGAAGTTTCTCAGATTGCTCAGGAGCATGCTGGCGGAAATAAAGTGCTTCCCTCTGATTTATTGGCTTCGATTTCGCAAATGCAGACTCAGCTGGCGAGCAAAGATGCTTCAGGAGGAGTTGGTGACGATGGTGGATTCGAGAAACTCCTCTCAATTTTGAATGAAGTTGCAAGAAGCAAAGAAGGTGCGGCGTTACAGCCTGGTGCCCGGTCATTATCGGAGGCGCAAGGTTCGTACAGTTTGATGATGAAATCTGATCATACTCAAAAATACTCGTCAAAGATTTCAGAAATAGAGCAGCGTATTGCGAAAATCGAGCAAGCTGTCGGCATAGATTCAGACCGATTAGCTGTGCTCACGTCACAATCTAAAGAAAACAATCTCAAGGCTGCTGTGGATTCTCTTGAAATGAAAAAGAGCCTGTTAGATCCTGACAAGCTCCCACTCATCGATACACGCTTACAGGCCGTGCTCATGAAACTCAATGAAATAAAGAAAGTTCGTCAACAGCAAGGACCTGCGGATCAAGATCTTTCCGTCAAGAAAATAACAGAGCTTTACGAGATCGTGCAAAAGTGGGATAGCGTTAGTTCATCTCTACCGAGTGTCGTCAACAGATTAGAGACTTTAAATCTGCTGCACCAGCAAGCTGGTGATTTTTCATCAACAATAAAGCACATGGAGAATCTTCAAAATCAGATTATGTCCAAAGTCACACATACAAGCACAATGGCAAAACAACTGGAGTCTGCTTTCCAACAGAATTCTCAAAATATTCAAGCTAATCTCAATTCGCTGGAGAAAAGACTTGAAGAGCTGAAACCTTAATATCATAGTAATATATCTGCATGTTCATAGGTGTAAAACTTTGTAATGACCAGGGTAGTTTAGGAAAGAAAACTTGTATTCCAAGTTGCTTGCTAGTTATGTTATAGTCAGTAAGTTTAATTTAAACAATGATAGTTCGGGTTAGTAAGTTCTACCCCTAAAAATTGCGACCGTGATTGCGCAATTTATAGATATCTATTGTGTGTGAACATGCGAACTTACGTAAGGAGAAAGTTTGGATCATTTTTGTTTGCCAGAACCAAGAAGAATGATCATATGGGCGTGAAGTTGGAAAAAAGAGGAGATAGACCTTATCAAGTCATTTTCACACGCTACTCAGCGAAATCTATTAGTAGGTCCGTTTACCCTGCCCCCTCGCTTTCTACGCCTATGTCCATGTTTTGTATGTTGTCTCGTGTTTGTAGTTCTTATTATTGATATTGACCCTACATAGTGAAGTTCCCATTTACCAATGTCGTGTTACAAAATACAAACCAATAGCAATCGAATTCCTTCAAAATCATACATGTATACTGTCTTCGTTACAAGTACTATGGTTTTGCTTAGTTTTATGATTTATGTATTTTGAAATTGATCTGAAGAAGCTATGTTATATTTGTGGTATGGGTATGGGTGGAGTTGAAATGAACAAATTACAAATATTAAAATTAGAAATTAAACAATATAGCCATGGTTCTGTATATTAATGGTTGGGGTTGAAATCTGCGTTATGGGAATGGCTTGGAGCAACAACTTTGAGCAGATAACACAAATATTTGATCACAAGTTTCATATGAAACAAATACTCATTTGGGATAGTTGGTTATTTTAATATATTTGTTAATAATTGCTAATTTCCGTATCATTTGTGGTTTTGAATAAATATAGAGTGTAAAGATAGAGGGTGTCCATGAAATCTGAAAAAATTATCGCAAGGGCAAATATGATGTGATAGAAATAGCACAATAGTGTTTCGTGGTTTTTTTCGAAACCAAATCGGATTTGCAGACACAGCGGAATTAGGTATGAAGAGATCCTCTGTCACGTGCATCAATTCTTATAAAATTGTTTTGAGTGTATTAAATGTGGTAAAAGAAAACTGCAATATTTCCTCCTCATTTTGTAAGTAATTCCAAATAGTTATCTCATCGCTGGCATTGCAATCATTTTTTCAAATTGAGAAAAATGATTTATGGACACTCTGTATATCCTTTGAATGTTGATTAATAAATATATTATAGTACCGGTCTTAAAAAACTCGACTATGTTTTGCATGCTGTTAGTTCCACTTTTTGATTTTGTTATGTACCTCACCATTTGTAATTAATGTTTTTCATGTCAGATACATGCCACTATATCATATTTAATTATTATAAATTACTTATCAAAATGGAGGGAAATCTTGGTGAAAGTTTGCTACACTATGTGAACTCAAATGGTTCCTTGGAATCCATGTCTTTTGCTGCGGAAAAAAATGTCGATCACCAAGCGGTAGTCGGTGCAATCAAGAGTCTCCAGGCAAGTAATGACATCATCAACGTTACCCAATCCACAGAAAAGTTTTGGGAACTGACTGAAGAGGGCAAAGAGATCGAAAAAAATGGAAGCTACGAGTTTTTGTTGTTCAGAAAAGTATCTGGTAACGAAGAAATCTTGCAGTCGGACCTGATCAAGACCAGTCATGATAAAATTGGTTTTAGCAAAGCGATGTCCAATAAATGGATCAGAGTCGACAAGAAAGGTGAGCGGGGACCAAGGGTAATGTGCAATGATGTTTGTCCAGAAGATACGGTAAAACAAAACCTCACTTCCGTGCTCAACGGAGGAGAAGTTTCTGATAAAGATCGTGTCGAGCTGAAGAAGAGGAAGCTGATCCAAGAAGTAACGGTTAAGAAATACCACGTAACAAAAGGAAAAAACTTTACCACCAACATCGAGAAACCGGAAACGGATTTAACCGTTCAAATGATGCACGATGGATCTTGGAAAACAAAAACCTTCAAAGAGTACAATTACTCCGCACTCGGCGTGCCGCCCCTGCCGGGCCATCTTCATCCCCTGCTAAAGGCTAGGTCAGTATATCGTCAGATATTCCTCGAGATGGGCTTCACCGAAATGCCTACGAACAACTATATCGAGAGCTCTTTCTGGAATTTTGATGCACTCTTCCAGCCACAGCAGCATCCCGCTCGAGACGCCCACGATACTTTTTTTATCTCTGATCCCGCAGTGTGCTCTAATGTGCCGCAGGACTATGCTGAGCGAGTTAAAAAAGTTCATTCCGTTGGTGGTTATGGTTCTGTTGGCTACAGGTAAATAGTTCACCACCCTAAACTTTTCAGATTTAACTAGGAGTAGATTTTCATGTTCGGTTCAGTGGTAAGATTCTAAATTTTTTGCATAGGTTCTGCCAAATTCTAGACAAACAATGCACATTTTATGCAATGACAATTTTTTAGTTTGAAGTCCAGCAAAATTGAGAGAATATTGGCACAATGGATATCTTCATGGAAGAAGGGAAATTTTTTTATTGTACTGCTCCATATTTATACATACACACATACTGATATGTTAATTCGGGAAAACACATAATCCAAGATGGCTATGAACCGGAGGTCACCTTAAAATTGGTGGTGTTCTGGTATATAATACTGTGTTTGGATCACCTTATCACTTTATTGTATGTTGTCAAGAAACCATAGCTCATTCTCTTTTAAATCGATTCACACAGATACGATTGGAAGTATTCGGAAGCAGAAAAGAATTTACTGAGAACACACACAACTGCTGTGAGTGCAAGGATGTTGTACAAGGCCGCACAAGAAGGTTTCAAGCCTTGCAAATTCTTCTCTATCGATAAGGTTTTCCGTAACGAAACCCTCGATGCAACTCACCTTGCTGAATTTCACCAAGTGGAAGGAGTAGTCGCCGACTACAGTGTTACTCTGGGAGATCTGATGGGCATACTTCATGCATTCTTTGATAAATTAGGCATCAAAAAGTTAAGATTCAAGCCTGCTTTCAATCCCTACACTGAACCGTCAATGGAAATTTTTGGTTTTCACGACGGACTTAAAAAATGGGTCGAAATAGGGAACTCTGGTGTCTTTCGTCCAGAAATGTTGCTGCCGATGGGTTTGCCTGAAAACGTAAATGTCATAGCGTGGGGCTTGTCATTAGAAAGACCAACCATGATCAAAAACAAAATTGATAATATAAGAGATTTGGTTGGGCATAAAGTTAACCTTCAAATGGTTCATGATAATCCTATTTGTCGGATGGATTTTTAGTGGATTGTTGGCACTGTATAAGGTTAAGGGAACGTATAGCTACAGGGGAATGAAATACAGTCAACCCACGTTACAACAGACGAATTTCGAGTCAGGCTACTGTCCCCATCTGAGGACATAGATAGCATACTCACGCCATTCCAGCAATTCATTGTTGCCACCATCTTTGAGCATCACTGTTGTGTTGCCCTGCAATTTCCAATAATATTTAAAGTTGACTACGCATCTACCAGTCTTGTGTACCTAGTAACTAGGGTTGACTGTAGTTCAATTGTTTATTATAATCTAACTTCTAGATAGGAGGTTAACCTGTTAGGAAAATCATAGTAGCACCGAGTCTAATGCACCCCCTTTCATTGCGGTTTGTGATAAAACAAAATCATGGTCTATGTCAAACTTGGATACCTTATTGTTTGTATACAGCAGATAGCAATTCAGCATTAACTACAATTATTAAATTGCTGAATAGACAGTTTTACATAATTTAGACATCTAAAAGAGATGGTCTGGCGAAGTACCATGTAATATTTTGATTCTCAGCAAAATTATAGTGTTGTCAGTGTTATAGTTAGTCAGTTTCAAGGGAAATATAAAGAGATTTAAGAGTTATTTCTGAGGATGGCCAACATGCTTGACAGTTCATAGTGTACTTGGCCGACTTAACGAGGGAAGGTGTAGGTGGTCTTCCGATCATATTCTAAATCAGTGGTTCTCAACCACTGCTGGCCGCAGTACAGGCCTCATGCGGCCCTCGTCAATGCCGTTAAAAAATATTGTTTTGGGTAAAAAATATTTTATCAATACATCGTTGAAACACAACATACTTGTGTTAATAAAAAAAATGCTTTATAACAACTTTTCAGCACACTCCGCCACACATCCACTGTGGATGGTAATATCCATTGACACGTAACAAAGAATGATGGTTCGTACTAGAGGTTATTTTATGTCATCGAATTATCTATATCTGTTTATTTGTATTAACAGTATTACTTCATTCATAAACATGGTAACTCCCAGCTGTGCTTATGAATTAACATATATTGATTGATTTTAGTTTTACTAGATTGCCCCCAAATAAACGCTAGCGATGACAAACTTGACATTGACAAACAATAGGACAAAACATTTTTTCAATAACGCGGAATTCACTGTATATGGCAATGGTTTAACCTTCATATAACTTATAACCCCTTTCTCACTGAAGAACTCAATCGTCGCCTAAGATATCACCACTTAGTCGATATGTTTGTAAACTCTTCATATATATTATACTAGCTGCTTCACAGCTATCTCCTGCGGAGGGCTGCTGGGCCTTCGGCTCAGCTCATTTTTTTCGCAAAGCATCTGGGCCTTCGGCCCAGCATTATTCAGTTCCTTTGTCGCAAAGCCTGCTGGGCCTTTATTCCGAATTTCAAGCCAAATCATTTTATTTTGTACGCTATAGTGCGTTAGTCATTGTGCGTATTAGTACATAGTCGCTACAGTGCGTGTGCAATCTCAAGTGGGATTTGAGTCTCTTCGGTCTCCAGTGTGTTTAGACCCGAATTTCTTCGTTCATTGAAGGGGAATTTGTAGAAGTAAAATCTCCAGGAAAAATGCAGTCAAATTTCTTGGACCGTGAAAAAATATTTTATTGGGGCTATGCAATTAAAAAGTTCATACCAAT
>QRAM01000554.1:0-18666 GCA_013436055.1 Halocynthia roretzi | reverse complement strand
GCCACCATCTTTGAGCATCACTGTTGTGTTGCCATGCAATTTCCAATAATATTTAAAGTTGACTACGCATCTACCAGTCTTGTGTACCTAGTAACTAGGGTTGGCTGTAGTTCAATTGTTTATTATAATCTAACTTCTAGATAGGAGGTTAACCTGTTAGGAAAATCATAGTAGCACCGAGTCTAATGCACCCCCTTTCATTGCGGTTTGTGATAAAACAAAATCATGGTCTATGTCAAACTTGGATACCTTATTGTTTGTATACAGCAGATAGCAATTCAGCATTAACTTCAATTATTAAATTGCTGAATAGACAGTTTTACATAATTTAGACATCTAAAAGAGGTGGTCTGGCGAAGTACCATGTAATATTTTGATTCTCAGCAAAATTGTAGTGTTGTCAGTTTCAAAGAAAATATAAACTGATTTAAGAGTTATTTCTGAGAATGGCCAGCATGCTTGACAGTTCATAGTGTACTTGGCCGACTTAACGAGGGAAGGTTTAGGTGGTCTTCCGATCATATTCTAAATCAGTGGTGCTCAACCATTGCTTTCAGGGCATTTGTATTAACAGTATTACTTCATTCGCCCCCCCCCCCCTCAAAGCCTTTGGGCCCCCTCCCCTGAAATTGCGACCCTCTACAGACTCTATCCCTGAAATTGCGGCCTTTGACTGAATTTAGGTTCTAAATTTGCCCCTGGTGCTCAAAAATGGTTGAGAACCACTGTTCTAAATACTACGGGGGCTACAGAGCAGTCCTGTGTTTTGTAATAATTCAATACGCCAGTGTATCCTGACCCAAATGACCCAATCTCTTTAGGACTTTACGTGATCAAATTTTTCAACGTAACGGTAACGGTAACGGGTAACTACCAGCAGTGGCGACGCATTTACAGAGTTTGCTTCATTACAACCCCCAATTAATCATTGGTATTAAACTGACATGTGTTATATTCAAATATCTGCTTGTAATATATAGTTCAATGGATAAAAGCGGCAACTCCCAGCTGTGCTTATGAATTAACATACTTTGATTGATTTTAATTTTACTAGATTTTCCCCAAATAAACGCTAGCAATAACAAAGCATTTGTCCAATTACGCGGATTTCACTTTATATGGCAATGGTTTAACCTTCATATAACTTATAACCTCTTTCTCACTAAAGAACTTGATCGCCGCCTAAGAATATCACCAATTACTCGATAGATCTATAAACGCTTCATCTATGTCATTTACAACTTAAATTCTGCAGTGTACAGAGGACAATTCTTCTTTGGCTGACTGTTTAACGATATTCATGGCCAAAAACACATGCCGTGCATGTCACGTGTACAAAGATATTTTTCAAAACTTTACAAAAAAAATAAGACATGAAAATTTCGCTACAAGTTTGTCTATCAAAAAAAAGGAACTGCTACCACTAAAATGCGGATAAAAACAGACATAATGATTAGCATAGGCAATTTATAAACAGCAGCTTCTAGATGCACAAAGAAAGCTAAATAAAGATCTTCCTAAATGAAACAAAAAAAAATTACTAATGCAACAACACTAAACAAATCTCCACGCGTGTAGTAGAAAATTGAAGTTGCGTTTCCTCATCTCTCACCCACTTGCTCATACAATGGAAGGGAAGGGCAAAACTAACAGAAAAGCTAGCTGGCGGCGAGTATGCATTGTGTGTTTATGTACATTTATCATATGCCAGCATACGAATGTATTATTACAAATCAAACGTCAAAAAGGGCTAAATTCTGGTGGTCGCAAAAGTGTCGGCAATCTTGGAATAGTACTGCAGCGGTTACAGTTTTAGTAGAGTTAATTGTTACTTTATACTCTTCCGTGTATACTCTTACTCTTCCGTGTAAACCACTACAAATACACACCCGCTAACAAGAGAGGAACTCTGCTATCCTCGTCCAGATATCAAAAGGTCACGTAAAAACAAACGTAATACTTCGGTTATATTATATTTTTATGTTTAATTCATCAAACACAATTGTTGATATAACAAACTTATAAGCAAACAATGAAATCACCAAGTCAGTATTACAATGCTGCTTACAAGCATTCAAATATCCAACTCTACTCATTCGAACCCATTAACCCATTATATTTTACTCTCCACGTCTCAACCATAACACGAGACTTATCCAATTTCCACTCCAGCCTTCGCCAGCCAACTCCTCGTCTCACCATGTCTTGAGACCTATTCCTAACTCCTGTTTGTCTCAGCCTGTCCCATATCTAGGGCATTACATATCTACAACATGCATATCTAGGGCAGTGTTTTTCAGCCAGTGTTCCGTGGAAGGTCGTCAGCTGTTCCGCAAGATATTCCTGGGACGGGTGCATTTCCCCGTTGAGGTGTTCTTTGCTCAGGAAATTTCGTTTAGTGTACTGCGAGATTTTTTAAATACAAAAAGTGTTCCGTGGCTCGAAAAAGGTTAAAAACACTGATCTACTGTATTACATATATATCTAGGGCAGGGGTTCTTGAACTAGGGGGCACGCCCCCTTTTGGGGGCGTATAGGATTTGCTGGGGGGCATTGAATGCCAATAAGAAAAAGGGCTTTGAAAAAAATTAAAATTTTTACTGATTATTTCATAATCAATGGAAGTTCTACACTGATTATATAGTCCAGAGGTGCAACCGGCTGCCCGCGAGCCAAGTGCAGTCCGCAAACCGAATTTGTGCGGCCAGCGGGGAGGTGCGGTCCATGTCACGGGGGCGTGATTTTTTTTAAAGTTGTAAGGGGAGCGCAGCCCAAAAAGTTTAAGAACCTCTGATCTAGGGCATTACACGTTAGTATAGCATTACCCGTAGTGTACCCATGACCCGTATAGTTAGAACCAACAACGGAATATGATCTTTGGTTCTTGTAAGAGATAATGACAGTGGCGAAAGAAAAAATTGAAGGATTACAAACATTTTTGTCTTCGAATAATTTACATGAGTACGAAAATAAGAATATTATTTAACGTCGGTATAGTATTTTACACCGACGTTAATTCCTGGCATATTTTTAAGAGTTATTAGACTATGTTATATTGACCTCCCCATACACGCACACACTGTCAACGTGTGGGTGTCAAATCTATTTGAAATATAATCCTCCCCTTTGTGCCTTTGACGCTTCAAGACATGAAACACCTTCCCTGTATGTAAATGAAAAAAGATGTTTTAGCGTGTAAAAAAGCAAACTATATCCGATATGTTGTTCATTTTCTCTTTGTTATTGCTAATTTACTTGCACTGTTATCATAATACCTAATACCTCTATTTAAGGTTTTCACGTCTTCCTTGTCAGCATTGAAACACGCCATAGTACTTAAATGCGTAATTTCGAGTATCATTATGATGGGACATACCGGAGTTTCCCTGGGCGATAATTCGCAAAAAAATAAGGTATGAAGAATGCAGATATGCTCTTTAGTCAAAAATTATCGGGATTGTATTTTGTGGTGGTTAGTAGACTCGTGCCATTAACTTCCAAATATACACCACACTACATGCACTATTGTAATTTAGTTACCGTTAGTTGGCGCAAGTAAGCTTTATTCTGTGTTATTCAATGGATAAGCCAGGGTTTTGGCTTAAATGATATACTAAATAGTGGCAAATCATTGCTCACGTGTTGCCTTGGAAGCTGACAATTTCTATGAAGTTGTAAAGTAGCATAGACACTCATATTCATATCACTTCTTGCGCATCGAATTCACACGATTGCCTGGCAAACATTACAGTCTATATATCGTTCGTTGAACATGACATTTTGTGTGCACAAACAGCAGTTCGGTGTGGATGAAAATGCCTTCTGAAGTACATGAATATGATTATATATATCAAGTAAACTTACGGCATATGAACTGAAGTTAAAAGGATCCTTTCTATTTTTCCGGATAGGTGACGGATAGGTGACGAGCAGAATGATTCAAACATGAAGAGTACTAGAACTAAAGCTATATCTTTCGGCGTCAGGTGAAACTTTTTCAAATGGGACAAAGGGTTATACTTCCCCTCCGAATTTTAAAATAGACCATTGCCTAAGGTGCTTTGAGGAAATAATAAATGGGTATTAGGGTCGTTGGAATCCTAATCATGGACTTCCGAACCCTCCCGCCCTCGGTAAGGAGACCTGATAAGAAGGTAAGAAGACCAGCATCAACGACATCCGGCATCAACGTCCACTGACCCTTTTCCCCCCAGCAAACGCCAATGGCTATATAGCACATAATAATAATAATTATTATTATTATCTTAGTTAGACCAATATGTCGTATCTTCGGGCTAATCAAGCGATGGAGCTAGAGAGCTAATTTCATAAGTGAAGTTTCATCTGCCAATTTTGGGTGAGGATTTGTATTACGCATCACCTCGAAATTAGGCAAAAACATTGTTAGCGCCCATATGTATCTCCTAACAGTAAGCTAAAAATTGTCTGTCGTCTTTGGAGATTGCTGTCGGCTTTTCACACTGAACCAACATCGTTTACCTGTTTTGAGCCGATTCATGTTATGATTTGTTATATCAACAACAAATGGACACTTTCTCTTCACTTTGGTAACTGAAAATACACAAAAATCTCCTTATATCGTTCGCAAAACCGTTTTTATTACCTGTGGATGATCATTTCCCGGTTGATGAACATACTGTTCCATCTCTGGAAAAGGCCTAGACTCGTTTTTCGCTATGCTGCTCCCAGAAACCTGTGAATGTTTTCAATGCAGTACAATACAGTCTTGCTAAGTAGCTATTTGATAAGTGATTATTTGCTCTAAGTATTTAATTGCACTTTTTGACAACGTCGGGGTCACTACAGCGATGATGGTCACCTCCAACGAGGTGACCACCACTGACGGTTATCAACCCGTCAGTGACTATAGGTAATTAACTTAACTTGATTTAATTTAGATTACAGACAAAAAGTAAATATTACTTTTAACTTACCACGAAAGTAAGCTGGGATTCTCCTGCTTCTTCAACTACCCTAAAATAATGATTGAAATTATTATAGGTTGGCCATCGATTATCCGGAATCGTGTAATCCGGCATGATTTCATCTGGGTACAGTATTCTTACCGTTCCAAAACCTACTGCGAATATGGGAAATCGCGAACGCGAACGTGCTATATGGCGTGATTTTCGTGTATGCTACATATCGTGAAAGCTCTTTACTGCAACGTCGAATAGTTTAAAATTTCGGTTAACCCGATTTTCTCGGCTCCGGCAAATTCATTGTCAAAGGAAATGTATAAAGTGCACGTTCCACGTTACTTAGCTCACGTTGTAATTACATTCATAGAAAAATTATGCTGTGGGACATATTAGCTGACTCAATTGAACCATGTCGAAATACATAATCATTGGTATTCCCACCTGGAATTCTTCTGGTCCATTTGTCTCGATATACTGTTAGCAATTAACCAATTGACAGGACAAAGTACTAAATATATTTCTTCTGTGTTAATAGTGTCTAAAATATATAAAATGATTATCTTCTGTTCTTGGCGTGTTTATATTTAAGCTCTACTGAAGCTGTTTTACCGACCGTTTTACCATCCTTGCAATCAGTTTAGAAGAACGCATTTATTTACTTGATAAAAATTCTTAGAATATAAATATGTTTTTCTTCTTTGCTAAAGAGGGTAGATCTTTATAACGATCACAGGTCGTAAAAAATCCACTTCTCACAAGTATCATGCTCATTAAGCAAAACTCCTTTCTGGCCTTATATAAATTAAATATTGAATATCAATACAGTACATAACATAGTGCGCATTTAGTAACATTCTTATTCGACCGATCCGTCACAGAATGAAGGATTCTGATATATACTATACCACGATTTCTTCGTTCGTCGAGCGAACAGAAAAAGTAGAAAAAATGAAATTTTTTCTCTTCTGTGCTAATAGATGGGAAACGACTTGAGCAGCAAATGTACACGATATACTGTAGTGCATTTTTCATCTATAATAAAATATTCGTAGCTTACAATGTGAACAACTGCTTTCTTTCACGAACTATTATCGAACTAACTTTCTTTCATTAACTATTATTATATGATTTAACCCTTTACAAAACTTGTTGTGTGGCTCTGCAAATGCAACTGTAATATATTGTATTATAACGGTAGTCTGTCATAAGAAAAGATTACATATGCGAATGAAAAAAATACATGGAAGCAATGTCAATAAAGGGTTAAATATTAATGGCGACCGCGAAACTCAGTTAAACTATCTTCGTGGGCCGTTTTTTTTCTGGATTACTTTGTTCTGAACTTCTCCAGTACAGGTTAACGTGTTAACTCCGGCTCTCATTTCTATTCCATTGTCAGATATCATTTTAATTATCCCCTGTCTGAATATGTCAATGTTGACATTTCTGTTTTTTAATTGTATTGATAAATGTATCATCTCAATAAGATATCATTCGTTCTTGTTAAATATGATTAGAAATCCTTTAACTGCAAGTGCTGGAATATATACAATCTCTTTTTACTGTTCTCTCGCTCAGAGCAACTGCAAAATCGTCATTTTGGTGTTTATATACAGTGAATAGAAGGCTGCCTTTTTTTCTTTTTTGGTCATTGACGCGACTGTGCCAGTAACGACGTATATTGAACCAGTATCTACGGTATCTAGTAATGTAGAATTGCTGTGATTAGCTGCGACTGCTCTTATATTTACAATCTCTTTTTACTTTTCTCTTGCTCGAAACAACTGCAAAATCGTCATTTCAGTTTTTATGTACAGTAATATAAAGAAAACTGCCTTTTTTTAATAATCTTCTGATTCCGAGAACAGCACTCAAGTGGCAACTATGCCTCACGCCACATACGAGAGCGATATGGTAGCTGAGAAAAACGGAAAAACGAATACGTGGTCCATGGAAATGATAATGAACGAATATAGCAAGAAATAGGTAAACATCACTGTTACATCACTTTTATAAGGGACAGTTCCACTTGGGTGCGTTAAGGGACAGTTCCACTTCGGTGCGTTTATTGGAATCAGAGGATCAGAGGATGATTGTTGTTTTTATATCTTTCTTCGAGGATCAGGTCACTAGTGCTGAACACCATTACTTATTTCAATACGCCCAATGAATAACCTCTGCCATTACACTTAAATTTTTAGTCAATTGAAAGACATAACAATAGACAGAAAATTCTTAAAAAATGAAGTTTTCCGCACAAGAGATTATTGTTTTCCTTGCCATGATTAACGCGACTGTGTTAGTAACGGTGTACATTGCACCAGTATCTATTTACTAATGTAGAATTTCTCCACAAAAAAAGGATTGAAATCACGCTATTCAAAAGCAGTCGCATACAATAGTAAACGAATTATAGTGGTTGCAATAGTGTTTCAAAATAAAATGGAGTTTGAATGTTTCAGTGATATTATTTCTGGCGATGGAAAATCGGTATTTTTCAAGGAACTGCATTACCCCCTCTTGTGATTTGCGATGTAACCACTAAGTGGAAATGAGAGATGGAGCAGGCTCAAAGGAAGCGATACGAAAAAAGAAACATGGTTTAACGCTTGACAATGAGCGAATGAAGAAAGCACTGTATATATATATATATATATATATATATATATATAAAGCAGCGTGGTTCCCTAAATCCTGCCTTCTGTGACGGTCACTCGAATAAGAATGCCGATATATCGCACCAAGTTATATATTGAGATTCACTATTCAATTTACATTAGGCCAGATAGGAGTTTGCTTAATGCTTCATGAGCATGAAACCTGTGCGGTAAAATTTAGGTGACTTCGTGGTATGCGACATAATATTGGTGTGCGAGGCTGACTACTCCGATACTGAATTAATGACGAGAGAGAAGGAAGTTAGAGCAAAGTAAAAAGAAACTGTTCGATTTTTTTCTCTTAGAAAAAAGGGGGTGCGGAATGTCTCGTCCTTATCAGGGTATTATCATGTAGGCCTATAGAGAGAAATAGTTACGAATAGCAAGAAAAGTGGAGAACAAGAGATGCTTGGCTAACATGTTTGATTGGGTACACATTACCGGCAGTTACCTTTTTCCAATCTCAGAAAAATTCTAAAACATAACGAAATTAGATCTGAATAGTGCTAATAAATATAGCATATTGAGAACCATTTGAGCTACACAGTCGACTCGTACTGTTTTCAGGTACGGTTTACGTAGCCTGAATATGGAAGTAAAATACAGAACCCGAACCCCGATCTAGCCACGGAAACGCAGTCTTAGGCTTCCGTGTGTCGCGTACTATTTCTTAGGGGTGTGTCGGCTCGCATATTTCTGAAATCGAATTAATTTGAAATTTGCTTCCCAAAATCTCTTTAACATGAAATACAATATTGTCACCATAATGAATGGATACGATTATATATTTTGTTTGTGCGATTAATGAATATATACAGTATTATATACAGTAACAAATAAAGGAAAGCATTCTCAGTCCTCTGTTAAATAGTTGTCGTGAGATGGCGCTAACAAATCGTAATATCTGGCGCCTCGTGTGGTCAAGAATTTGAATTTGAACGTTTGCGCAGATCAGTAGTTAAACTTAGTGAACGTAAGATATGGTATTATGGAGTACAGAAAGGCAAATATTAGACTAGATTTCCTTTTATGCACGTCACAGTTATAGTTAAAGAATTTAGGCATCCACACGTATTACGGACTAGTGGTGGAAATAGGTTTTGGAGCTAGGAATTTTTCGTTATATGGTAAATTTCGGGGCCTTTGTGTCTGTATGCATTGGGTAGGGCCAGTGACGCAATCCTAATTCAATTCAGTATAGACTATAGATTGTTGATTTTCGTCCTTGATAACGACGCGTCTTTACGATTTCCGCATCCAAATCAATTGATCGTGACCACTACGCGAAAATCTCGTATATATATATATAGATATAGATATAGATATATTGGATATTATCGGAGCAATAATTCGAAAAATATGGAATGGGGACTGCAATTTTTTTTTACAAATAACCGCCCCTGTGCTTACAGACGGGAAACGACTTGAGCAGGAAATGTACACGATATACTGTAGTGTATTTTTCATCTATAATAAAATATTCGTAGCTTACAATGTGAACAACTGCTTTCTTTCATGAACTATTATCGGGAGGATGATTATCCGTGGTTTTATTGTTTGAAATTTGTCTTTTTTGAATAATTTTAACTTCTTTCAAATTTTAATCTCTACATTAATCCAATCCCCGCATACTAGTAGCACCAATTTTTCGATGTTCCAAGATCACATTATGTTTCACTATATTGTTGAATTGAAATTCCGTGACATAATTGCACGTAACATGGTAATACGGGTGTAAGAGTACAGTATTTTAAACCCTGTCAAGTTAGCATGGTACGCAACCCCGTTCGTCTGAGCACCCTGACAGGGATGGACTGTACTAAATCTTTATTTTGTTCTGAATTCATGCCGCTAAATATTTCCCTGTTACTTTCTCCAGAATAGTAATTTGGACACATGAGCTTGCTTGCGGTTCTAAACAGTCTTATTACTGGCCTTATACATGTACCTAGATGGAATTTCTATACACAAGACGTGCATAAATAATCCTATCTACGGTAATGTACGTCGGTTTTTCAGCGCAAAGTAACATATCTTATATTGGTTAAACTACAAATCTAAAATGATCAGTTTTATTTATCATCTCTAACCCATTTTTTTCTAACCGCAACCAACCTTGATTCCTGCAACCATGCTAATTCGAACAAACATTTTTGGGACAAAAAATATTATTTTGCAACATTAATTATCAATGAGATTTTAATTCGATTAAGCGGTAAACAGAAACGCACAATTCTACCTCAATTTGCTCAATACCTACCTTACAAGCGTACAGCAGTATATGTAGTGCCCGCATGTTCAGGGTCTGTAAAATTATTACAACGACTTTACGAGTTGCTATGCTAGTTCCATTATTGCGCGAGTTCAATAGTATGCTAATGAGTATTATATGAGCTTGTCATGAATTTTTTTGTACATTCCATTTTTTTCTACTCTCACATTTCAATCGTGAGATTTTTCACTACTGTCATCTCGCGGGATTTTTTTCTTGCTGTACTTAGCATTCGAGGACTAAAGCTCGCGAGTTCCATTTTAAGGAATAGTTATCTGAATTTTTGGTTATTGAGCGTAGAAGCTCTGTAATTTGAGGTCAGTTGAGCTAATATCGCCATTTTGCAGTTCGAGGGTCTGTTGGGCAGTGTAGAAATTTTGTAGCGGTTATATTGTATCGTGTGCTAGAAATAATTTGCATCGAAATTGCCTTCAACCACATTGGCGCTAGTCACTTATATGTTCTGAAGTCACAATACAGACAATGCTAAAACCTGCGGTATCAGGTTTACCCCTGTATTAGCTAAATACTAAATTCCGCTGTACCATACTCCAACCGAGGTTATCCTGCTCACACTCGTCATATCGAAAATGATACGCGACATTGAAAGCGTAAAACCTCTATAACTCGATATTGCAAGGAAGGGTTATTCCTTAAGAGGTATTCCTTATGAGCTGACCTTTTTGTGTGCGGCCGACACGAAGTGCGGAGATAAACCTCATATCAGTACTGTACACCGGTATTCAGTATTTAGCTAGTGCATGTGGTACTGCTCAAAATAAGGAGGTAATTTTTATTCGTTCCACTCCCATTTTATTTGATGAGCCGAGATCAGCTGTTAATAACCATTTCGATCGAAGTTTTACTTCAAACCACTGTTGCGTTCCCCTTCTGAGACGTTTTATTACAGTAGAGACGCTTGAATCTGTCTCAAGTCGTTAGATGCTAGAGAGTTACGCGTTTGAAGAAAAAAATATACAATAATACTCATTGCGTATTTGACAGGTACTCCTCACTTAACGACCTGGTTCCGTTCGAACGATCAGGTCTTGAAACTAATTGGTCTATAAACTAACTGCTCACTTAACGACTAGGATACGCTGCAGCGACCAGCGATTTTTTTAATGTTTCCCGACGTATGATATACTCTATGAAAGTAGGAATCAGTATGAGTATTATATGAATTAGAATGAATTATCTGAATAACGAAATTCGTATAAGAATAATGCTGAGGAGCAGTCGTAGTTGCCTGTCGTGTGAACGGTCGTTAAGAAAGAAATACTTGTATTGTAGGTTGCCACCAGCCTTGAATACTCTTTGTCATCACAAGGTGGCAATAAATCTGTAGATAGTGTCACACTAATGTCGCTGGGGAGCTATGGAAGTTACTATGGAAACGAGCAACCCGACGCCACATCTGCAGTTTTCCGTCTAGTTTTGTTTATCATTTGCTCTTTGACTGAAAAATCGCGGGTTACGCATTTTGGGCTACTTATAATCCCGTACTCTTAGCAATTTTTAACCTTGTTTTCTTACGATTTATTCAGGATATTTTCGAACCCAGCAATTCGGATGAAAAGACACCATTCCAACTTCAGCGTACTTTTTTATTCCTTTTTTTTGTGATTTTCGCGCATTTTTTAGGAAACGGTAATACCGTAGTCATTTTACTGCGCAAGTGTGTTTCAGGTTGGTTAGGTTGCTTCAAGTAATTTCACTAATTTGATTAAGTTAAGGTACAAGCTTAATGGTGTGCTCCCTTCCAAAAAAAACTTTAAGAAGTGTAGGAACATCTGAACCAAAAACAGAAAAGATGGATCATTAAAAACAAAAACTTATACAGTACTAGTTACGTGAGGGCAAGTTCGGTGATCTTAGGTTAGGATAGATTTGGTGGAGTTAGTATTCAGTCTATACATTATACCCACATACGTACGGTGGCTAGGTGGTGCCGCTAGGTGGTGCTAGAGGATAATTTTACGCGGACTTTGAGAAGTTGTTGCCGCTAGGTGGTTCTAGAGGATAATTTTAGTGAGCCGCCGGTTTATTGAAGTTAGAATGGATCGGTCCCCGGTTACTGATCTATAAACGCTTATAAACGATCCAATCACGCTAAAATTAGCACATATGAAACGTAATATATAAACCAACATTCCCTAAAAAAATTGGGTCGAATGATTCAGGTTAACTCCGAAAAATCTATTTCGAAACTCGAATACCTATTTTGGGTCGGCCGTAACGAGTGACTCCGCGTTGAACAACCCTTAATAACTTGCGGACAAATGGCCGTCTCACTATATATGAAATACAATTGAATGCAGAATTTCATAACGAATCCATAAATATAAGTCTCATATCCACAGCTAAATAACGGTGGGTGCAGTCCGCTTTTTCATCGCTCAAATGTACGTACATGTATATTTGAATGTACTTGGCTATAGTTCTTACAAAATTTACTCAGCTAACCCTTATAACTCACGAAACAATTGCCGTCCCACTATATATCCCACTATACCCGTCAATTGCGCGAAATTTTACCGAAAAGCCCTATAATAATATATAGTTTGATGTTTTGCCACTGTTTTCAAGGTAATGCGTTGCAATCGGTGGATTATAAAACGGTAAAAACGTTGTCCATAGGAAACTTTTTTATTTCGCCGATGGCAACGCATTGCCTGGAAAACAGTGGCAAAATATTAAACTATTTCGATCGGGTAATAGAGATGATTTCACTGCAGTAAGCGTTTTAAATTCCGGTAGGAAACCAAGGGGTCATCAGCCAGTTTTTTGTTCGTGAATTAAGCGTGTTTTATCGGATATAGAGGTCTAAAAACGCGAGATTTGTATTTGTTGGTTATTGTTGAACAATATGCAAGAATTTTTTTAATTTTATTCCCAATTTTTTTTCAAAAATTTGACGATTCTGGCCCAAAGTCAGTTTGTCGCCTATTTGAAGAGGAAGATCTGAGGTGCCACTCTTGAAACTTCATCAAAAGTTTGAATTTGAAGCTAATTGCGTGCTTCAAACATATATTTTGAACATCAAATGCATTTTGGGCCAAAATAGGCCGATGACAATACTTTGTGGTGAAANATTCACTAAAACGCCTCTTCAAATAGGCGACAAACTGACTTTGGGCCAGAATCGTAAAATTTTTGAAAAAAAAATTGGAAATAAAATTAAAAAAAATTCTTGCATATTGTTCATCAATAACCAACAAATACAAATATCGCGTTTTTAGACCTCTATATCTGATAAAACACGCGTAATTCACGAACAAAAAACTGGCTGATAGAATCTGGCTGATCACTTCCCCTTGGTAAAGGTATCGACGATTGAAATTCGCGAGATAATACAACGATTGTGTCGCCATCGCTCTGCCGGAGAAAAGGGTTTGAGATCTCGCCAATTAAGCACGTTGTCGCCGACAGAACAATGATGAAAATACGATCGTCGAAGGGTAAACGATCGCTCAGTGTATTATCTGAGGGGAGGAAGGGGAAACGAATATAATAAAAAGATTATCAATCTCGAAACATTGAGGCAGGCAATTGTTGAAATAGGTGGTCAATTTAATACAGATGACCCGTTA
Organism: Halocynthia roretzi; assembly: GCA_013436055.1. NCBI lineage: Eukaryota > Metazoa > Chordata > Ascidiacea > Stolidobranchia > Pyuridae > Halocynthia > Halocynthia roretzi. Next base: position 5,201 of record QRAM01000554.1, on the reverse strand, counting down.
TGGTGGAATCGACTATGCCATGCCATGTAATCCCTGCGCCTATTCCATGAGATCACTAAAAGAGATATCGCTTATATTGACGCGACTGGGAGTGTAGTAACACCAATGAACCACCTCAAGTACCTAAACCCCTTATTCGCATAAAATTTCACCAAATAACCCCTTATAACTCGCGAACTAAATGCCGTCCCACTATATACGACACCTCATTAAATGCAGAATTTTTTAACGAATCCAAATATATAAGTCTTATACCCACAGCTAAGTGGGGGGAGCCGCAGTTTGCTGTTTAAGTCGCCACCTCAAGTACCTAAAACCCTTATTCGCATAAAATTTCATCAAATATCCACTTATCACTCGCGACATATATCGATGCTTATATATGTGTCATTAAATAATGTTTGTCGAGGGTCCTCCTTTCCTCCGTAGCCATCTATTTCTACCTATAAACTGTTCGTGAGAGTTTATGTCAGGTTGCCCGGTCCATGCTTTTCCCCTGGGAGGGTTCCTCATTCATATTTTGCCCTCCATTGAGCCTGATTTTTTTCAACAGTTTAAGTATGACAATCTGTGATAAAATCTGTAATTCATTCCTAGGAGAAAAATTGTCCACTAACAAGATACCTGGCTTATATATAATATTGTGTTATACCAGTAAAGATATCAAAACAAAACTCTTATACATATATTGGCCTGACATTATGCTGTCAAACAGTTTAGTTGTTAGCCAGTTTGCTTAAAGTTTCTTAGCCTACAATTAAGCTAAGTTAGGAATAAATTTCCTATAAAAAAAATCTGCACAATATTCATAAATAAAATTATGACCCACTCTATATGAGACATGATCTCAATTTTAAGCAAGATTATCTCTTTATATGTTATGTAAGAAGAGGTTCCAAAAACATTTTGCTCCATCGGCACATTGATGAAGTTTCTATACCCTTTGACACCCGGAATTAAATGTGATGTTGAGAAACACATGAAGAGAATGATCTTTATACAATGTAACAATTAGTCAATCGCAATTGTGGCAGATCTAACTCAATAATATTTACCCTGCATTACCTGGAAATTACAGTATAAGAGTATAGATAGTTACTGAACAACCTTGATACAAAAAGTTCAGTAAATGCCTTAGTGTTAGGCTTTTATATAAAAAAGCTGTCTAGCAGTTTTTCTGTAGCTTGTGGGATGGTATTATCTGCGTTCACTGATGGGATGATGATGAACTTAACTGGATTTAGGTTACTATAACCTCGTAGCAGGTCACCATCATTGCTGCAGGGTTGCCTGTACCCCATTCAACAGCTTTGTCGACTGAGCAAATGTTTGGTCGACTGAGCAAAGGTGAATGTGTCTTGCTCAATGACACGAAGTAGGTTCTAGTGAGGTTCGAACCCGCAACCTATCGGTCAGAAGAATCTCGCTAACTGTTGAGCCACTCTCCCACCAGCGTGTTCGGCTCTTCAGTTATTCAGTGATCTTAGATTGTCCCATTGAAACCTAGTGGTCAAAATTGACTACTTTGAGGACCAATTATGTACGGCTTCCAATTTTAGACAATAGTTTCATGTAATATTTTTATTTTTCAATCTCTATTTTCTTGTTAATTGCAGGTTATGGTGTTAACTATTCAATATAGATAGGTGAAAATGATTGTAATAGATGTTGGTATTGCAATGGAGGATTTGGAATATCATGACCTCCCATGGATGAACATGCGAAATGGTTTCCCGAGTGATAGTTTGTTCTTCGAAATCATTGAATGAGATCTCAGTCAACCGATCATTGCCCGACAAGAGCAGGTAGTGATCCAGCAGAAACAAACACACCAAAATCAGGATTAGTTCTGGAGTATATGGAGAAAATTTTCGCCCCTCATCCCCCCTGGTATAATTGATCCACAGGTAATATTATATACATCTCCATTATTTCATGGTTTAGTCATAGAAACATGGACAGGCAACTGAATATTTAAATTAGCCTGTATCATTCACTTTTATTTATGAGATGATGGAGCAGTTTCATGGATACTTTCTTGTTTTCCATTGCTAGATAATTAAAAAAAAAGGTATTGACTTATGTAAAGTAACTGGGGCTGGGGAGTCGAGTCGAGGAGTAAAGTTGGAGCAATTCTTGGGTACTGGAGAGAGTCACTAAGAGTTATTTTTAATACTGAGTAGTGGTAACATTATCTAAAACTCTTGCTTTTACTTCTGTCAAATTATCACGTAATTACAATCATCATAGCACATATTTTCTTCATTCACATCACATTTCTACACACATTAACATTCTCAATTGCATTTGATTTAGCCCATATTGCATAGATGAAGTAATTATGTTGTGAATTTCCCCTCGTTTTCTTCACTAGCCTTTTATAGTTTTTATAGCCTTTTGATAAAGGTATACAGTCGTCCCTCACTATATCGCGGTTCACTTATCGCGGATTCACTACATCGTGGATTTTATATAATATTGTATTGTATGCCTTTTAATGTAATATTGTATGTATTTTTTTTCATCATAAATGCCGTGCCGTACAGTACTAGTATGTTTAAGCGCTAAAAGTTTGAAAAAATTAAATAACCGGTCAAATGATTGTGGGATAGGTTAATAAGGTAAATAAGAATGTGAATGATTTATAAAAAAAAAGGGCTACCATCTGCCTGGACCGAAAAAAAAGCATCTTCGGAAACACATCCTACTACAAAAAAATATTTGTAAAACATCATCTAATTAAGCGAGATCTCCCATCTCCCATCTCTAATTTTTAGAGCAGAAGATCAAAATCTGCTGCATAAGTCAAAAATATATTTCCATCCGACAGGGAGAAATGAAAGAGTTGTATGGAAAGATGACGTATGGCATATGTGCTAAATGATTATAAATTTGATCTATATTTACATGTGATTCTAATTTTTATCAATCATTTTACCATCAACTTTACCTGCAACTCTGCTTGCCATTGTCACAGCAACAACCTAAGTCTGAGACTTCTCTATATTACTGACTATGAAACGCTGTGAGTTTGAGTTGTGCAGTGCTATCTCAGAACAACTGCTACAATATATGATAACAAGTGACAAAAAATTAATATCCTATTATATATATTATCTTATCTCATCAAACGCTGCAAAGTTCACAAACAATGAGAATTGATTTACTGTGCTGCCAACAGTTACCTTAGTTCTTGAGGCAGTGGAATTCAACTAAATTATTTGTTAGTACTTATGCCAGACAGAAATTGTGTGTCGTTCTTTACAAAGTATAATTGGAGCATTTGTTGAACAATCCAAACATCATCTTGATACATTATACACTGTTCTTACAAATAAATTATAATATTTGCCAACTGATATGAAGGAAATTACGGTACATCACAATTTATTAAGCAATAGAGCAAGTGAAAGGCAAGAATAAATTTCGATGAATATGATTGACGCAGGCTATGTTTCCTGAGCAAATTATTTGGCAAACTGCGTTATTGTGTTGTAAGGTCTGATTATGCTTTTACTGAGACATTGCTTTTTGTGAATTTGGAATTGACTTAACACTGTGGTGATCCTATCACACAGTTTGAGGCGGCTATGCCAATTATGCTCGGAATAGTAAATAATTAATTACTCCGATTTTATTGATGACTAGCTGCTTGCGTTTATGTGATCCGGCCTTTCTTTATCAATTTGAAATTTATGGGGAATTTGTAGGAGTTATATCCCGTTGGCCTGGAAGGAATAGTGGTAAATAGCTTGCCTAGGTTCAAAATCTTGACCCATTGCTCTTGAAAAGAGAATAAGTTTCTCAATCTTTTCACTTCACTTACAGAGTGAAACAATTTCTTTTGTTACATCATAAAGCAAATTTAAGTGCCTTGTCTGATTTATTAAGTTCATGATGTCACAGTAGCCAATTATCAAATTAACCAAAAAGTGATCTTTGCCGCAATACTTGAAAATAAAAGTATCCCCAATGAGGACCCCTATTAGAAAAAAAGTAGCCTAGAACACATTCGCGCCCGAAACCGATTCCGAAAAGTTTTCAGAGCATCCAGGCAAGAGCCCATGGAGTTATAGGCGAACAAACATCTAATCAGACACTTTCTCCTTTATTCTATAAGATACATTTTTGGTGTCTATTACCATTCTGCAATAAAAATTATAGATTTTAGAATTCGAAAAAAATATATCCACATAAATTATTATGTTAAATGTGTCCAATATATGTCCCAGCCAATTTGAACAACTTATAGTTGGCCGGCTACTCTCAAACTTTGTCAGAATTTTTTACCAAGGTAATCGATGACAATTTTCGTCTTGAAATACCGACAATAATCTTTTTCGACCCAAAATATATGTACTCCGTATTTGTGCTCCACAGGCACACACAAATGAGTTGTCAGAGTTAAACTTCGTCAAAATTTTCTTAAGACCACTATGAACAATTCCTGAAAGTTTCGTAATGAATTTCACAGTTAATCGCGGTTAATTTATGCGTTAAAAATTCCATTAGCGACCTAATATCACGTACTTCCCACTAATTTAACCGATCGCTTCACTGCAAACAAAGTAATAGTGTATTCAATTACGCCACGCACTTGTTGAATTTACAATTTCCGAAAGTCGACGGCTTCCATTATCCTTGTTTACCGATTACTGTGCCTAAAAAATGTAAAATACCAGCCGTGCGTCGGTAATGCGACCTTCGCTCGAAAGGCGAAGGGGAAAAAGAACAAAAACTTATGATATAACGATAGTCGGGAGGTCACGCAAGGCTCGATAACGTCGGACGACTTAAATACAACTTCTTTCCAAGTCATTTCCTCACAGGGATCCCGTCTACATGTGTGAGTGTTTATTCTTTAATAAACATGAATTTTGGCTCCAAAAAATGAATTTTTAGGACGAAAATTTATATTTATTTTTCACAATATTGAAAACGAGACTTTGAAGGATTGTTCATGACAGTGGCAGATAAAATTCTGACAAAGTTTTAGTTTGACATCGCAATTGTGAGGGCCCAAAGGGAAGGCAATGAATTTTAGGTAAACAAAGGGAAATTTAAGGCGCAAATTCCCATTGATTTTGCGTGAAATTTAAAAACGGGATTCTCTGATTTTTTAATAATATTGTTAAAGAAATTCTGACAAAGTTTGAATTTGATACCGGCTGCTGTGAGGGCCTGTGGGGTCCAAAGAGGGA
>QRAM01000553.1:31186-52591 GCA_013436055.1 Halocynthia roretzi | reverse complement strand
AAAATTAGGGATGTGAGAGAACTGGTTCCTAAGAAAATTTAATTCCATTGACAAAAATTAGGGATGTGAGAGAACTGGTTCCTAAGAAAATTTAATTCCATTGACAAAAATTAGGGATGTGAGAGAACTGGTTGCTAAGAATATTTAATTCCCACCACCGCCCCCACATCCCTTCTGTTATTGTTTCAAATAATAAATAAATAATATAAAATGGTCACACAGTAACTTTCAATCACAGTGACCATAACATCAACTGTACACTCTGAGAGAATCTAAGTAGCAAGCAACTTCAATGGCACCACCAAACTAACAACATAACGAGGTAATGGTAATATTCTTCAACGCAGAAGAGATGCAAATAAAATCCATTTGAATTCCACCCAAAATTTGCTAAAAGAAGGGAGTAAATCATCTTAAAAATTTTGATATACGACAGTAATGCTTATGCACAGCGAATGGTTCGAAATTGTGGGAAAAGTATCGCCTTGTCCTCCCCAAACTTATTTTCCTTAGTATTTTTAGTGTTTTGGAACTAAGATTGGAGCCAAAAACAAGTGTCCATTTAGTCTTCATTAGCATCCCTCAATATAAGTGAAGTTAAGCCTCCAATTATGATTGCAGCACGGCTCAAATATCTCCATTGTTGAATTCTTGCTACCCAGCCTGGAGCAACACCTATGAAGCTCAGTCTCGTGGGTGATATTCCAAGACCCCGACAAGACCTCGATGCAAGTTGGGGGTTCCGGGTAATATAAGAACCCAGCGACGCAAGCGTTGAGTATACTCACGAAAATTCCCGCAACTAATGCCCTTATTATTATCTTTGCCATTTCACTCTGACGTTCAGGGCACATAGCTCCCAAACCCCCTAGTTGAATTCCCAACGAACCCACGTTCGCGAAACCGCACAGCGCGTACGTTATGATCGCTTCGGAACGATGACTTATCCACTGGATGTCACCGTTCTCACTCAACCTCGTCATGTTTTCCGCAGTCCGGTTAGCTTTCATTTTCGCGAGTTCTTCATAAGCTATGAATTCGTTCAAGAAGATCTTTGTTCCAATCAGTTCAGCGCATTTAAAACAGTCGGCCCACTCTATTCCCATCAAGAAAGAAAAAGGCATAAAAAGGTAAGAGCATACTAGTTCAAAACTCAAGTTATCGATTCCCACAAGGGCCCCGTACCAACTCAAACAGGCATTGACGGCGGCCAGTAGTGCGAGGAACGCAATTAAGTTTGCCCCGATGTTGAGCACCAAAGGTATGGCTTGCGAGGCACCGACGAACGCAGCTTCGATGATGTTTCTTTGCCCTCCCGATTCAAGAACTAACGAATCTGTATTCAAAAACTTCGATTCCTCGGTCTCTGGGTAAACGAGTTTCGACACGGCTAAGGCACACGGCGCTGCCATGACGCAGGCTGTAATGACGTACACGGCTTCGATACCGAAGCCCAGGTACGCCCCCAAGACGCTTCCAGCTATTGTGCCGAAACCACAGGTCATCACCGCATGGAGTTCAGATGTAGTGAGATCCTTTATGTAAGGTCGTATGAGAAGGGGTGACTCTGTCTGTCCGACGAATATGTTGCCCGCTGCCACCATTGACTCTGTCGCAGAGGTCCCGAGGGACATCTGCATCAAGTGAGCGATCTTCAAAATCAGCCACTGCATCGCTCCGAGATGATACATGATGGAAATGAAGGAACTGAAGAAGATTATGATAGGGAGAACGGAGAATGCGAAGAAATGATCACGGAAGCTGGGACCGAAAACGAAAGCACATCCCTTATCTGTAAACTTCAAGAACTCCTGTGTGACGTTGCCTATATAGTTGAATATTGTAAACCCCACATTTGTACGGAGTATGAAGAGACCAAGGGAAAGCTGGATGACGAGTCCCCATATCACAGGCCTCCAGCGGACATCTTCCGGGCTCTTCGAGGATACGAACAGGAGGAAAAGGAATATCAGGTACCCGGCCATTGAGATCAGTTGACGGGGTCTCGTAATCGTGTCGTATAATGTCCAGGCAAGCAGGAGGGCGATAAAGAGCGTGATCGAAATCCATTTCAACTTGCTTGCATTATTTCTTAAGCATGCGTTGCACGGTCTGAAGAGTTTCGCAATGTCTTCTCCGTATGCATGATATATAATGGAGTAGATTTTGAAGAGAAACACTAGTGAGCATATGACCAAAAAAGGGACCGCTTTTTTCATGTTTCTATACATGGCGAAGGCCAGCCAACACAGATTCCAAAAAATGAAGCTCACGATCGCTATTTTCTTGATGATCGCACAGTGCTTCTCTGTGAATTTTTTGACACCTGCGATCGCGTTCGTTACGTGATGCAGCCTTCTTTTCTGCTTGGTCGGTTTCTTTGAGAGTGCGGTGGAGTGTAACAGAGCGTCGGTCGATACTTCGTTGCCATCGAGGGAGGAGTACGAAGGTAAGCTATCATCACTTCTGTTGCTTCCCAAATCTTCCCGTTTTGAACTTTTCAAATCGTCTTTTTCTTCTTTGACAGAGATCCCGGAATCGTTGCTGCTCGTGGGGCTATCTTCTTCGAAATCGGCGGGGTCAGGGTTATTGGGTTCAAGCTCTATTTTTATGTCTTCGCAATGTACCTGGGCTTCCGTAACTATTCCAGAATCTTTCATTATAACTTCAGTCGACTATGGAGACAAAGATTTGAGGTAATCGATTGAGTGATTGTTTTATTCTGATAGTTACTTCCGCACCAGTTGTGAACACAGATTAAGAGCTTGGATATATGATTGAAATGACCTGAAATTAAATGTAATAAAAAGGTCAATACTGGTGGCTAACATTGGTGCAGCCCATCCACTGTTTTGTAAATTGGAAGAAGGTAATAGTGACAAAAATTAGATATTCCGTGAATTGAGGCAAGTAGCTGTAGTATTTAGATATGCAAGGAACCTATGCTTGTTTCTACCTTGTGGTCCTTACAATTCTGCTTTTCTGCCAGTTCAGGTTAGACGGTAACTTTTCAAAAGATTTTTTATATTTAATGGCACACATCCTTTCAGATACATTACAGTCAAAGCTATCTGCTCAATTATTTCAATCTCGGACGCCGTAAAATTGTTGAATCTAATGTCTGTGTTGTTACCAATAACCTTTTTTCTACAGGATGTGGCTGGTGGCGTGTCAGTTTCAATGCTTTTCACTAGCCAATCAGGATTAAATATGACACGCCCCTTCCTCCTGCACCTTCAGTGATATGATAACAATATGGACCGAAACTATATCCACAAAACAGTTTTTAATTTCTCAAGTGCGTTATTGGTTTAACCTTACTGAACTAAAGCACTTGAGATGTAAGGGAACTGTTCTTACATAGATATATTGTCGACAGATATTCAGACAGCTAAATATTGGCGATTCTTTAAACCAGGGATTCTCAACCTGTGTAAATGTTGTAATCTAACCCTATTCCCAAGTGCTTGAACGCGTTGATCTACAGTATAAATAGTCAACAGTCGATAATGCAAGGGCGATTCATCGGTATTCGTCTAATTTTCTTATCACAATTTGCTTCCCTATCAATCGCCGACTATCGTTCCATCCCTAGTACAAACCATAAACATTACTTCACCCGGCGTCGGTTTATGTGATCGTGTCTTTTTGTCACGAAGGGAAACAGGAAACAGTTCATAATGATTTATACGATTAAAGTGTTACAAAGTTCACATTGGAAAAATAACAAAATTATTTCCATATCACAATCAACTCAAGAAACCACTAATACTAAGATATAATTTATATTACATCAAGTAGAGTCACTGTTTGTTAATCTGCTTCCTTACCTTACTGTTACCTTGGATGTTGGCCATTAATATACGATACTGTATCACTGATGTATCTGATGGCAAGGACAGTAGAAAAAGTAGATACCACAAATACTAGAATAAAATTTCCAATATATCAAGTAGGTATATTATTAGTATTCTGTTTCCTTTTAACTGTTACCTTGGATGTTGGCCATTAATATACGATTCTGTATCGCAGATGTATCTGTATCTAATATTAAGTCAGTAGAAAAAATAGAGACCACAAATACTAGAATAAAATTTCCAATATATCACGTAGGTACACTATTAAATAATCTTCTTAATTATAAATGTTTGTATGTTGGACATTTATATACCATTCTGTATAGTTGCTATCGAGGCCAGGAAAGATAAAACCTTGGATTGCTTGTTTTTCTAATTACTCTCACTGTTACTGTTATGTTAGTATCTTGGACATTTATATAATGTACTGCACTAGTTGTTTATTCAGGCCAGGTACTAGAAGAACTAGGTTGTACACAAGTTAGTATTGTTAATGGAAGTTATTCGTTCTATATATCAGAATTAAAGGCAACAGCTTTTGATCTAGGTAACTTGATAATTAGGTTAAGCAGTAAATATTTTTGTATCACAACAGCTGCCATTAAGTTGAAACCAGTTAAACTCGTTGTAATTGCTTCCTAGGTTGTCTGGGACCCTAAAATTTGAAGGCTATTGTAGCTTAAGTGAGGCTAGGTGTACTGAGGGTAAGCTAATCCTAATCCTACCTCAATGGAACATCACCTAAATTACCCTAAACAAACGTAACTGGGTTTTTAGAAGGACTACACTAGGGTAGGTTTGCTGAGGGTTTCTATTACCATGAAACATATATGGTACACTGCATACACCACTTATTGTGATCGCTTCGGGACATTTTTTTTGATAACATCAAGATTTGTTTTGGGATCGATCAATAACATTACCTGTGATCATAGTAAGCAACGTCCACTGTATATGGATATACCTCGTGCTAGTATTTTACAGCACTTAAAGTTAACTTAACTTTTATTAGTTTAGATCGATATAAAGATTTAGATACAGCTACTGTATTTAATAAAAGTTTAAAAGCTTCGAGGCTGAAAATTAAAGACTGTAAACTCAAAAACCTCTTTCCGAATTTAGGTGTAGTTCATCTGATGTATCAATACACTACCAATTATAGAAATAGAATATTAAAATTTTGACAGATTTTAGATTCCATGTTACATAATTATTCTGTATTGTACATATATATAGCCCTTACAGTATTATATGTACACCCCACATGTCGTCCATGTCTGATAAACCCGACATTACCACTTCCGTAAACTCTCTAAAAGTGAAAAGAATTTAAGTAAATTTCGCTGATGAAACCTGGCGTCTATGGTTACCATTGAAACTAGTTATCAACATAAACGAACCCCAAAAACCGGCTTGATAAGAGCTCTAAATTAGCCAGAAAGCTGGGAGTTCCTACCCCTGTGAGGGTAAAGCGCTTATGAATGAATGAAACAGCCGAAGCGGTTGGGAACACGCGGCAGCATGAGTCATAGTCTCGTATCGTAGTAAAAAATCACTCGACCATCACCGGTTTCGAAAAGGGAATTCCCGCAATTATAGGAATTTGAAATTGCCGCGAATAAATATGGCGCTAGAATACGAACATTTTCCCTTCAAACAGTCGATTTTTAGCGTTTTCTTTTGCTGTGGATTTTGAATTAGGTGTATATTGAAAATACGAATTCTGAATATTACAGTTTTTAGTGTTGGAGTGCTGTTTTGAGTAGATTGCTGGATTTTTGTATTATCATTAGTTTCTGAGCCCTAAAATTAGCTTAAAACTTTGAATTTTTTTGCCATTGTGAATTTTGCATGACTTTTAATTTACAATAAGAAGCAGCATTTTGTAATTCGCAGGCTCTTAGCAATAAATTAATTATAGAATATTGTTTGAATGTGTAGATGTGTGATATTTAGGTTTAATAAAATTTAGCCTCGGGGTCTTTAACCTCATGAGAGAGCCCGGGAAAAGTAAGCTTATCTACTAGCCCTAAAATATCTGAAGATAGCTTACTTACTTCTTATTTAATCACAATTGGTTTTATTATTGTGTAATAGTCATGACTTTTATATGAAACAATCGCCGCTTAGTTGCTATAGTTTTATATTCTTATTTTGTCCAATTTCGAGTCACTCTGATAAAAAATGCCTTCTCCGGTTAAGAATACGAATTCTTTGGTTAAATTGAACGAAACTTGCATGAAAAACGGCTATGTTCTGTTGCAATTGTGTGGTGAAGGAGCATATTCAGCCGTATATTTGGCGAAATCGAACAAAAATGACGGAAGGAAGGGAGAGGACGATAACGAATATGTGAGACCTGTTATCCTTTAATAGTCTGGTGATGGATGTTGTAATAAAGCAAACTGTAAAGATTATCTGTAGTACTTTATAATCTCCGTTATGTGATAAGTAATTATTGTTGCCCTGTCTTGCCTCTTTGTGTGCCTGCGCAATCTAACTCCACATCTGTATAACTGATTAGACTTCATCTTGAATTCAGTCGAAACCCAACAGAAGTTGAACATTTGACCGTAGATTATGAACTACAAATAACAAATACGATTGGTTGCCAATAACATATAGGTTACTTATGCAGGTTGCCATCAAAGTATTGGAAATCAGTCTCGCTTCTGTAAAGCAAAAGATCAGAGCCAACACAGAATGGACGATTTTGCGAAGATTGTCCGAGAATCCGCACCCGAACGTGGTGAGCTGAATTTCATCAATTTTAACGTTTACCTTTAGATACAACCACCTTACTTAACGACCGATATCACGTCTGTAACGCCACGACCGCTCCTCACACTTACGACCGCTACCATCACTGTTCCCTCTTAGCCAGTGGTTCAAAACCTGTGGTAGGCGTACCACTAGTAGTACGCGAGAGCCGTTCAAGTGGGTACGCGAGTACCTTTGAACTTGAGTTAAATTTACAAGCATTAGCATTAAGTTATTCGGTAAAGTTGAAACTGAGGCTACTTGTTGTGATTTTCTTGTAACCTCTTTGCAAAAGTTATATAGTTTGATAATGGGAACAACTGCTTTAAGCTGTGTGCGTATGCGTTGTCTTTTAATTACCGGGGAAAGCCATCGTATTTCACGCTAACTAATATATGATTACTCCATCTAACAGTCATTGATCACTCTCAGTCATCCCGAACCCTAATTTTATTTAAATTCAATAACCTTGTGTTCTCTTTTCTTATTGGCTTATTTAAAATTTGACTCGGCATGTTACGCTGTTTTCGTTTTTAAAACGTTTCTACCTTCAGTCATTGGACATATAACTTGACAGTATATCACACCCGCCGTCCATGTGCAGTATTGTGTTGGCCGTTTTACTGCAGGTCATACGAATACATAGCACGGCAATGAATGAAAAGAACTGAATTAAATATACTATGTATTGTATGCTACTATATATACTATTGCATATTGTTGGTATCAATGGGTCAAGAAGTCAAGAAGTCAAGCAGGGTAGTGGTTTAACAATATACTCCGTTATTTCTCATCTGCAGTCATTGTAGAGACATTATCAAGAATATTTCGAGAGTTTTTTTGCGGAATATCTTTACCACGCGGTTTGTGTAATATGCCGATTACTCGTGAAAAGGCGGATGGAAAGTAAACCGGAATATCACGGCAGTTTACATGTAATTTAATCTGTTCTCTTGATGGAAGTTTTTTAGGCGTGAAAAAAATTAATCTGGGAATTAAAAAAAAAACAAAAGAACGTAATAAATTTGCAAGAATATTTGAAAATTTCCAAGTTTTTTTCTCGTTATCATAATGTTTTTCGGTATTCGAGAGAAATTAGGCGCGATTTTTTTTATTCCATGGAGTTTTAATTTGATGAACCAAATCAAAATGGCGTTCCCATGAATTAATCAATTGAATCAGTGATAAAATAGAATCTGTGATTAGATAATACTGATTAGGTGATAATAAAGGTGTAATCTATTGAAAATGCAGCGTTCGATAAGAACAATAATCTTTTAGGGGAAATTCAATCTTGCAAGGTTGATATTTGTTTAATATTTAATTGATAAGCGGCAATTAGAGTTAACTACAAATTTGTGTGGTGAAATAGTTGGATTTTGATATTCTCCTAGAAAGACAATTTTTCTACCTGAAATGATGAAAGAAACATCAAAGAAGTTTATAATACTATTTTTACTTCCCTAGTGTGACAGAGAGTGGAGAAATGACGAGTTTAATTCACCCTTTATGTTAGAAAAGTGATCTTCGGTAAATTTCATCATGTAAATTATGAAAGAAAAAAGAAGGTTTTTAAATAAGGGCCAAAAAAAACAATCTGTTGATTCAAGATATTACAGTTATTAGTATTTTGTTCTGTCCATTGACTTGATTTACCTAAAATCAAAGTAGGAACTCAAACTTGCAAACAAACAACTTTCAACCAAAGTACATTGAACACTTGATTCAGCATACTAATAGAGTTTAACCTTGAGGAGTGTGTCCTTGAATGGCGGAAATCCGTCTATTCAGAAACGTTGTATAATAACCTAATTTACATAGTTTATATTGTGTATCACTAATCCCAATTGTTATAAAATTCAATAAATGCTACATGCTACGTAAATAATAGTGTTTACAGTAACAGGATATGAACTCGGAGCTCAATCAATGTGAATTCTTATTCCTGTTATTCCATATCAGTGGTCGGCAGAGGAATCGATCTGGATATTTTAAGGGTCAATAAATGTCTAGGTGATTCAAGATTATTGTTATTCATCAATTCCCTCCAAGTATTTTCTTCTTATTTTCTTTAATATTTTTATTTCTTTGTTCCTTTGTGAAATGGCGAAATATTATCTCTAAATTGAGAAACCAACATGTGTTGTTCATATTTAGTTATTTTGTAGGCGTCTATGTTTTTAGTTTATGTTTTTGCTCAGTAGACGCTGCAGATACACTCTCGCTGACAGAGAGGATGACTTGTCTGGTCCTCGTCGAGAAGGTTACTTAAAAAACAAAAAAACAAATGTAATACGATGGTTGATAGTTGCTCAATCGTAAAGTATAAATTAATAATTCTTTGATTTCGCATAAACAGTATTTATTACAAAGTACTGTATTACAATTTATTACAACTGAACACAGATATTGACATATGCAATCTAATTCTCCACAAATATTGAATTCACAATTGTATTATTACAATGTCATCAATGATCATTTATTCACCAAGTCAAATATTACAATGCTGCTTACAAGCATTCAATTCTCCACTCTAGTTACATCAAACGTTATTCACACAATTCTATTCCCTATAATTTAATTTATTGATATTCAATGTAAAATACTATAATATTATTTGTACTGATCAATGAATTATAAATCTGTTGAATCAAGGTCTGTTGCAGTGAATGTTTACTGTGAATCAAATCAAGTCAAATCCTAATGAAATTATAATTCCGATTTCTTGCAGATTATGAATAAGTAAAGTTTTCGATAAGTATTTGATATCACATCCAAAAACTCTCATGGCTACAAGAAAACAGAGACCGATATTTTACTCGAGAGAAGACCACGTCATATTAAGAAGATTATTCTCCAATCACGACTGTACTCGTAGAGTACGAAGAGCATATTGGGATAACCTTTGTGAAGAATTTAATTCTCTGACAGAGAACACCAAACGAACCTCGGTACAGATCCGCAATTACTTTCAGAATAACAAACATAAAATCGTAAATGCGCTGGCTGAAGGAGAAAGTCATCAATATGCAGCTGGACGTAAGATAACTACTGTTATTACTCATGTCTATGTCGATCTTATTTCTACCTAAATTCAATAAAAAGTCTAAGCCGCAGGGGTTCCTAAACTTTTTCCAACACGGACCCCTGAAAAATTATATACACCAAAACAAAAATTAAAGATAGCCTTCGTCGTGCTGAAGAGATCAATATTGTCAGATGAATTGTTAGGATGGACTGGAGATGCTCTTTCAGCTTTGTAGGCTTCATATTTCCATTGGCAAGACCCCACATGGAAAACACTTTGGCTTTCATGTCCCATCAATCACGTTCAGTAATAAAAGTAAAACCAGAGGGAAAATAATCTTCACTGTGTTTTCTTTTCTTTGACTTTATGATATTGAATGATAAGCTTTTTTTAGATGAGAGACTGATTTTTACACGCAGATTAGCCTTAAGCTTAAAAAAAACGAAGAACATTGACAAACAACTATTGCAACAATAAAAAATCCAGTATATATTTTTTTCTTTGAAAAATTAATTTAAATTTTAAAATTACTTGTTAACATTTCCATTGGGGCTTCATGGAACCCTCAAAACTCGTCCGTGGATCCCAGTTTAAGAACCCCTGGTCTAAGGGCAATGCTGTGGTTAGTGTATGCACAAACCACAAAGGGTTGCAGGCAGCGGTTGATTATCCCTATGAGCAAAATATATATAAATTTCCCCAAAAAAAATTGAAATAACATTCCGTAAATTCAGTTCATCTAATTGTTGAATCATTAGCTTGATTTTCTTTTTTCTCAGTCATTTAAAACAGTAGATAGATGATAAAGTAATAAATCGTAACAACAAGTAAGCTGTTGGTCTGTTGGCATTCTGTTTCTGGTTCGTTTACAGAGTTAAAGAAGTTACAATAGTATTCTGTTACAGGTGTATGTTGAAAATTACTTATGTTAAAATGAAATGACTAGCAAAACAATTTCACTTGTATACTCTGTACAGAGCCTGAAATATCATACGACTGACATTGCTTACGTGTGGTACATTGAGTATATGAAATTTGAATCATGAAAGGTTCGTATGAACTTCGAAGGCAAAATATGGTGTGTGATGTGTGATAGGATTCCAAATAAACACATACTTTGATGTCATATACATTTGATATCGAAATTAATTTCAATTTTTTATCTCTGAGCCTGCAATGACGTCATTGTATTCAATATTCAAGTTAAGAGTGGTGAACTCATAACTGATCTGTGCTTGGGTGTGAATATATATTAATATGTGAATTTATTCTTCTCGATGGGTTTGGAATTATCAGGATGATTTATGCTTTTTTAATTTCATATTATTTAATTTTGCTAAAGTTTTATTGATATATTACAGGAAAATATTCATGGATACATAAAATCTTAAATAAAAACTTTGCCACCTGTGCAACTATTCGATATTGTAAAAAATGTATTGTACGTGAAAACATGGTTATTTTATAATTATCACATAGATATTATCATAAGTTGTAAATGTTATCAACCTGATGACTGAATCGCAAATATTTTTGTTAAAATCAAAGAAAATTAGATATAAATTTAATGAGAAATCGAGACATATTTACTATAAGTAGGTGGAGAATACATTTTCCTCCATATTATTATTAATTGCTAACAATACATTTGAATCCTAGGACTGGAAAAGGGTTACGAAGTCCGCGACGGGGTCTATGATGCACAGAGTGTTGGTAGGGTATTTTTGAATATAAATACCGTGCATAATGTTTGTGAAACTTGAATAAAGTCAATGAATTGAGTTTTCAAGTTGATCTGAATTTTTCAGATTATAAACGGAATTTTTTATGAAAATATAGAACACCTGATGATGAAACCTAAGCAGCTATTCGGAGATGACGATAAAATCCTACTGCTTCGTTTAATCAACACAAACAAGAAGCCGGGGCGGGGTTTTGGGGCCCTCACGAAGTATTGGAAAGCTCTCACCTATCAGTTTAACAAAGAAACCCTGAACGGAAAAAAACATACCAAACAACTCCGTAACTTTTACAACAATGAGAGGAGGCGATATAATACCTTTCCCGACGTCACACCGATACACCGCAGAAATAAGAAGGCAGCAAAGCAAATAGCTAGAAGAGAGAGGGCCACCAGTCTGGTAGATTTGGGAAATTCTGATGAGATCATTTGCAGGAACATTAGATGTAAGAACAGTTACGTGTGTTTCGTTTGTAAGCGACGTCATTGGAAAAGATTTACTACACGGAATGTTGAAGATTGTTTTTGAAATGCAGTAACGCTTTGAAGAGTCCTAACCCTGTGGTGTTTTGATAATAGTTTAACAGAACACATCAAATTTATGTTAATGTGTTCAAAAATGTTGAATATCATGTCCTTTCTAAACAATCACCTGTCACTTTCATATGATAGCCTTTAAAATATGCAGCACTGTTACTCTGCAGCATCTGTTCGAATATCTCTAATATATTTCCACTTGTTTAAGATCCCTTCATAACAGTAACGTATTATGAAAATCCATCTCTTCATATCACTTATAAAATAACAGAAACACACAGCAAGAGAATCCTTGCATGCAATTTATCCAATAACTTATCTCTATATTTTAATCATGCAACAAACAGCTCCAAAGTAATTACAATTTTCATTTGCAAAATGTTCTGAAACCTAGAACTGAATTTTTTGCAATGACGTCGTTTGCCGCTCAGAAATCACTTAACTCTTGATGCTCGTTTTTTCAAACTGTTTTTAATCTTCTTACTAATCCAGTTTCTGAAATCAGTTAGAAATAAGAATGAAATTGCATTGCATGGAGTTAATTAAATGTTGATTTTTGTGTTTTGTTTTAAGCTATACCCAGGGGCAACACAGTTGTTTAGTGCTGTGTCAACAGCAATCATTTTCCTTTATATTTGAGTACAAGTTCAGGGTCAAATTGAAGACAAAAATCTGAATACAAATACTGTTCATAATGTTTGCGAAACTGCGATAAAGTCAATGAATCAAGTTTTCAAGTCAGTTTGAATATTCCAAACTATAAACAGAATTTTGTTTCAAAATATAAATAAAACAGCTTTAACCTAAGTAGCTATTCTGTGATTTTGGTGGTTGTTTATTTTAAAAACTTTTAAACGAAAGATAACCAGACTTGTATATGAGTCTGGGAATATGTTTTGGGTTTATTTTGAGTTTATTTCATGAAAATCAATTTCCAAAGTTTTTCTTTGGGTAACTTAATTCCCACTCCTGGAAAATATGAAAAAGATTCTTCGATTAGATCTTGATCCTGTGAATGAAGACAGGCTATTTGTCAATTCACAAATTAGTATTGCCCCAAATGTTTCTGAAGTGGATTGAAGCAGGAAACCCTGCGCTTCTTCCCTATATACATATTCTTCATGTAATGATTTGAGTTCCTGCTTAACTGAAATTTAAAAGAAGGGTTCCTACTCAACTGAATACTCAATAGGGTAGTGATATATATTGTTCTGTTAATGAATCTTTTTTATTCTTTCAGCTCTCAATTCACCATCTAAAAAGACATCAACATCAATGAGTCCGTATCGAGGTGCGGATCTTGATTACAGATCACTCGCAGAGGATCTGCCGAAATCGTGGGAGTATACTGAAATTGGCGCAGGTAGAAACTTAGTCTCATTTCACTCTGGGAATTCAAAATTCATCATGCTTTCTTTCATAGGAAGTTGATTGAATTTTTTCCTCAGTGAAATTGAATGATTTTATGTTATTATATGTTGACCAGATGTCCGAACTGCCATCCAAATCTCCCATTAAACTGTTCATATATCATTAGACCTTAATTTAACAAGATTCAAACATGATGAAAATTAATCCGGTTATTTTCATTATTATGCAAACAAGTGATTCTGGAATTATATATATTGATATAAAAATGATTTTGCATCAATAAATCATATCATCAGAGCTGAATATATTTATTTTTATTTATGATTATTCCTTGTTGTTTAATTCAGTGTTTGTCAACCTTTCAACACCCGCTGCCCGGCCAAGATAGTAGAAATATTTCACAGACTGGTGTCAGCCAGAAATAAAAGATAATATAGATAGAATTTCATTTATTCAATCTAATGTTTTAAAACTACAGTGGGAATTCCCCGAATTGTGTAGCGGTATAGTCAGATGGAAGCTTTTGCAGAAATAAATTCTTGCGGGCAGGCGTTGGTTGAAGACCACCGGTTTATTTGACTGAAATATTTGATGGTTGTTTTTCATTTTCCAGGATATTTGCACACCGATCAAGGAAGTTCTACTAAAGATGTAGAGCCAGATGAACAACCGCATATTTTCGATGACATCGTGGATTTCTCGCCTCCACGCTCGAACTCCGAGTTTGGTAAAAATGGGATGTCTCAAGATCTTGTCAACATTCTGGCTGAACAAGCACGGCAACATCACAAACTGAAGATGAAGCTGCTCAACGACAAATTTAGGAAGTTGACGGAGGTTCACAAGACCAAGATATGGATGCTGGAAAGCGAACACGAGATGAAGAGGAAGCAGCACGAGCAGAAAATGGAGAATCTCATCCTGAAATATAAGAGAATCAAGGAAAGTGTCAGCGATTAAGTTTACCTCTGACGTGAATGGATGAAGATGTCCTAACAAAGTCCCTGACGAAAGATTTATATTCTCTATGAAATACAATCAATGTTTAGATGTCATGGGAGCTGTTTGATAAAAAATCTGATATAATACTTCAAGAATTATTTCAACAAATCTGTTAAACTTTCATCTCTTTTTGACGCTACTTTTCTACCTGAACATGACCCTGCGTCTGTGAACAAAATAGAAAGAATGACCCACATCTTGGTTCTTACACTGAGCTTAGTTTTCACCGATTTGTTGTTCAGCTTTTCTACCATCAACTTGTTATGTTATAGATGTTGTAGTTTATCATGACAGCCGCGACTCCTTGTATAATTCTTTTGCTATCTGTTTACCTATACGCAAGTTGAACTCTGATACAACATCCTTTACCTTGGACCTTGGTTGATCATGCCTGATTTTCAAGCTGGTTAATTTATGATAGAGGTTTCTATATATAAAAAAAAATGTTAAAAAGATATATCCAAAGCAGAAAATCCGTCACGTTCCTGGAACCAAGGACGGCAAATAATCAATGTTTAACTCATTCACATGTTCATCTTAATTTTGCTACTTAATTTGGCTACTATACAGCTACCACTAGCAATCATTTTTTTTATGTACAAATCGTCCACACTTCTGGATTTCAGTCGAGGCAACGATACAGGGAAAAGCAATTTTATTTTGTCATCTTCATTCTTCTAATTGTTTTGCAATGTAATTGTAATATTGTATTTTTATTTCAATTTAATTCAGTCCTTTGCAATTATGAACTCACGCAATTGTTAAGACAGGGGGTCGGTCGAACTTTGTAAGTCCATGATTCACCTTAAAGCGGAAGTCGAAGATTAAAGTTTTGTAAGCTAGGAAAGGCCTTAGAGCAGGGGTCGGCAACCTGCGGCTCTTTGAGCGTCTTGGATACTTAAATATTATACCGAAATAGTTTTATTTGAAAATGTGTAGATTAAATTTAAGTTAGACATAAAAGATAGTCTTGAAACTCAGAATACATTTGCCTCGTGGTTAAAATCATCAAGTTATGTAACTGCTGCTACTATTTTTGCTACCCAAGAAATTGCATGTCGTGAAAACCTAGATATAACCTATCCGCCATCATAAAAAACATTGTTCATTGTATTTGAATTGTTCATTGTATCGTTCCCTTCAAATATGAATTGTTCACCATATATTGTGACCTGTCACCTGCACTAGGACTGCTTTTAATGCACGGCATTGTATTTTTTATTGATTATGAATTTATTTTGTGCTCACTGAATGTTGTGATTTTATATGAGCCTTGTGCATATATTTGTAAAAAAATGTCTGATCTGTAGATGTGAAGATGTTATTAACAAAATACCAATAGCCAATTATCAGTACTAATCATCAACTATGAATTCATTAAGCAGATTATGATTGCTTGCATTGAATATTAATATTCCAGCAATGAAGTAAACTGAAATAAGTCCACTTAATGTATTATTGATATTTGATGTTTTACACTCATGGCTGGTGCTAGCATTGAGTCCTTAGAGCCGAAATCTCATACGGGCACATCTTTACCCAAATCCGTTTTAATGTAATGAAACCGGAACGAAAAACTTAATACACTCACACACTTAGATTACCAATATATATATATATATATCGCCTCATCGCTGGTAAGTGGTTTGAGTTGCCTAGGATACACAATAGTATAGCACCAGCCCTGACAGCACATTTCACTTGTTGTTAATGTTTTAATTTGTTCATTGTTTTAATTTGTTTATTGTTTTACTTTGATTCGCTTCGTTCAAGTCGGTGATTCCCAAATTACTTTCGCTCAAGTCTCCTCGAATATATTGAGGAAAATAACCAAATCGTACAACCACATGTACAAATTAAACATGTCTGATGATGTGAACCAGAGGTGTGCAACCCATTGATTGTGACATCGTATGTAGGACTCATAATTTCCAATTTCATGCCATTTTATCAGATCATCACCCTAGTACAGAGGTGTGTAACCTTGTAGCACTCCCGGGCCAAATACACTTAACCGGATTAGACGGCACTTGCATTTCACATCGATTATCTACTAGTGACTGGCATAAGAAAATCATTTTATTTTTGAAAATCAAATAAATTAACTTTAAGGACGCTTCGCTATTTATATAACATCAAACCAAAAACATTCAACCAACATAGAATAAAACCTTTGTTAAATACATTCTCAAAAGTATCATCAAATATGTTGTTGTTCTGTATCTCTGTTCTAGATATTTGAATTCAGTGTCTGGTACCTTCCAACCCCCTTAAAGATGAACTCAAACAACCCCCTGGGAATCCCCACTTTGGGAATCTCAGTTTTGAACTTTTACTGATGTGTAAATATATTTGATACTGCCTTTCGCTTCCAGTGTTTTTGTTCACCGGTAAATGCCAATAAACTCAGTACAATTGTTTACATTATGGTCTTTCATATTGCACATTACAATGGCACTGGAGTGCACATTTTTATTCCATTGATTTGTGATTTCAATGCTTACTTGTACTGTAAGTAGTATTGCATGTTCGAATCCCACAGTCGCAAAAATCATTTTATATTATTAGATTTAGTTAGATTAGTAGTTGATTGATTTTTTTTACTTTTCCGTACAAACATAATCACAAAACAACATATTCCACCAACGTTCTTATATTGAAAACAGGAAAATAAAACCAGTAACCTAATACAAAACACAACAACAGTTCGTTTAAATATTGTGGTGATTTTCAAAACAATAATTCTGTCAGAATATCTCATTCTCACATGGATAACATAATTAATTGTGAAATTTGCATCTAGGTTCCTCTCATCGACTGCTTCTCCGATGGTGAATATCTTTTCCTGGTTCTGGAGCACGCTGGAACATCCCTACTCCGCCACCTCCATGAAAACATACTCCCAGAAACGACTACTTGTGGAATTTTTAAGCAAATTGTTGAGGGCCTGAAGTATCTTCATGACAATGGTGTTGCACACAGGTAGCTCCTTCATATGGTTATGTTGAGAAATTCTTTACACTGTGATCTAGTGTAGTGATGAAAAAAAAACTAATGTTCCTATAAGAAAGCATTGAATAACTATACTGATGAAAGTATGGAAAGGGGGGGGGAATTCTTTAAACTTTTCATAGATCCTCTGGTAGCCCATATCTAGCCATAGAAAATAAAAAACTGAAGATCTTGCGAGATAGCATCAATGAACTGGACTGATGTAAGTTTAGGGGTGTGGAATCGCTTGGTGTGGTTTAAAACTTATTCGTTATTTCTAATCGCTGTCAAATTTTCAGGCTCTCATAAGTTGTGGGCCCTTTGTGACCACACAACAGTTCTCTCATCCTTAATATTAGCACAGGGTGTCCTAACTTAACCAAACATGACTTGGCTTGCAGAGGGTCCATACTGAACTAGCAGGAAAAAGCTATATTGGTTTCAGCTTCAATTTAATCAAATTGTGTTCTTTCCAGAGATCTTAAGTTAGAAAACATTCTTGTGAACGAAGAGGGAAGAATAAAACTATGCGATTTTGGTTTCTCGAGTGAATTCCTCCCTCATTGTAATGATGTGACTACTGGAAAGTGCGGGACAATTAACTACGCTGCACCTGAAGTAAAATCGAGTGAAGTTTATGCATATAGAGCAAGGCCAGCAGATGTGTGGAGTTTGTGAGTTATATAATCATTGAAATTTACATTACATCCCACCCCCGCCTGAGTCTCGAATCCCAATTGCACTGGAAATATTACCAGTCTTGAGTCAATATCAAACAAGAAAACCTATCTGATAGGTCTAATGACTCATTTAATATGTTCAGTTAGTTATTCTCAGTAATTTATGTGGAGTGCTTGGTTAGCTTCCCATTTTACATTTTTATAGTTCAATAATTCATAATCATGTTGGGAAGAAAGGATATGCTTATATCACTAAGAAACCTAAGCTTGAAAAACTCATCTCAAATACACTAATGTTGACCCTGTTTGGTGATGCTTAGCGCTTTGTTTTCAGGAACGCATCAATACGAATGTGGTTCGAATTATATTAGATTCGAGACTGGTGATGGTTTGGGGTTAAGATATTATTCTGTACTTTGGACTTCAATGTTCAATTTCTTTTCTGTGTTTACTGCTGAATTATTGCCTTCCACACTACTCAAAGTAATACACATTTCTTTTTCAGAGGAGCGATTCTGTATGTTATGTGTCATCGTAAGAAAATGCCGAAGCTCAGCTCGAATGATTGCATTCAGAAGATTCTCAACATTTCATTAAACCTCACAGATGTTAAGTTGATTAACGAATAACATTGTTCAAAGACACATAGACATTTGATGTTCAAACTTCGATAACAATGAACACTTACAAGATGGCTATTCATATTAAACTACTAAAAAGATTACTAATAATATAAAAAGTCTAGTGTATTTATGATCATAGAAATAATGACGTTTATTTGTATTCATCAACAGATTGTTGTGACTTGCTACGAAAGATGCTTCGTTGTCATCCTCTTGAGAGAATCACAGTGGAAGAAATTCTTAGACATCCATGGCTCAGAGGACATGACACATCAATGGTAGTGATATTTCGATTTATTTGATTTTTTTTACATATTTTAAATCGAACTTAGCAAAGTGATCAATATCCACAGGTCGTCAAATGTCTAAGGGTCAACAAGAACAGTGTTTTGTTTGCTTTTTAGTCTATGTGGTAACATTCAGTTTAACCCTGTTATATAACAATACCAGTATGGAATTTTCTCACTGTATTGAGTTATTAACGAAGACGATTTTTTTCATGACGATTAGAATTGTACTTATGTGATGGTAAACGACTGTCAGTATTATTTCAAGCAGTGCTGGCTGCAGAGCTGCAGTTTCCCCAGACACTCACTGCAAGGTGTATGACTCTCGTCAATAATATAAATATGTCATAACCAAAGCATCATATTAAGATCTCTCTCTTTCCAGAGTAAAATGAATGCAATGATTAAAGAAAAGATCTCAAACTCCAAAAAGAAAAAATCAACAAAGAGATTTTGGGCTCTCGCTTGTGCAATCCATGATTCACCTGCTACCAGCAATGCAGCAATTCTTACAGGAACTTCATCAAATACAGCAGATCATAAAAATGATCCTCCTAGACTTCAAACTGGACATATAGCTTCAAAAGGCAAGCCAGTTGTAGCCGAGACATTTCTGGAAAAAAATTCTAATTCAAAAATACAGAGAACGAAAATTACTACATCACAGTTACGAACGTTTATGACGAAACAAGGAAACATTGCAAGAGGGTTGTCTGCCGATGGGATGGTTAGAAAAAGTAGTCAAAAAATGACTCCTTTCACACCAAAAATACCACCGTATCCAAAAATGAATAATGAAATTAATTTCATCAGCGGAAAAAGACGCTTCATTCGACGCAGCCTTCCACCTTCCCCTCCTAAAAGCATAAACTTTCAAAACTTGAGACCGGGGCTGAGAAACTATATACAGGAACAGGAAAAAGAACGTAAAGCCGTGATAAATCACCTCAATAATCGAACGGAATCCGAAAGAACGAAGCAAAAACTTCCAGATTTTATTGACCGAGACGGTCAAAAGTGGATGAGAGAAATTTTAAAAGGAAAAATTGCAAGCACGGCGGTGGGATTAACTTCTCCCACAGAAACTCCGAGGTCGGTTCTGTCAAAAACGCAAAGATCAGCAGTGAATCAAGTGTCAGAGTTCATCCAGAGGTCAAAATATCAAGGAGAGGTGATGAAGGGAACGAGTGCACCAAATAATTCTCCAAGTAGCTTAACCAGAACTTTGAAATATCCTATGATCAATCAAACAGTGTTGAGTTTGAAAGACAAAAATTATGGAAAGGTAGAGGATAAATTTGCTTCTGATGGTTTTTAAGATTCCCAGGACAAGACTGCAAAAATACTACTAACTTTACGCCAATAATTAGATGATTATTATTAAGAGATTAATATTCCTTGCCTTTCTTGCCTCTTTATACGCCTGCGCTGTCTGACTTCACATCTATAATATACAGGGCTGCCATACCATCCTTATTTCTAAGATTTTTCCTTATATCCAGCAATGCAACAATGCAAATTTTTCTTCTCGACTAACAAGTTATTTTAGCAATTTTTTAAATCCAAGTATGGTTGAAATTCAACTGCAGTTCAACATTTGCAACTACTGAAATAACCAGTGCTTGTTGCTACATAGTCAGTGCAAGAAGGGATCAAAACAGTGCTACGTGACATATTATATTCAGTTCAGTTGTTTCATGTGTATAGAAAATGACATGATATGTACTTTGATTCAATCGCATGATATAGAATTGAACTCTACAATACTATTGACTGGTAATACTACTTCTGCCAATACCAATAGTAGCACTACCATTGACTACTAAGTCATATCGCGTGGCTGATGTAGCAGCAGACGGTATTTGTTACTCATAGTATATTTTAGTCCTATCACGTTGTGGATGTGATTCTACAATAATAACACTATTAAAACAGTATCTTATCATGGTACCACTGTACTACATTTTGATATATCTTTTTTTTCAGAAATTTAAGCCAAAGACAATTGATTTCATTAAATCATCCAGTCTGTCTGCGTCGTCTGACAGTATCTCTGTTTACAGCAGGTTTGTCATTATCTCTAGCTTCAAAGGTAAATTTCAATTTAAAGCTGAATTTATCTATTTTCAGTCGTTACAAACATTCAACATTTTCTCATCAACTCGATTCTGACCTTCGAACTGCGACTTCAGGAAGTGCAATGCAAGAAAAGTCAAAGAGAATTAAAAATAGACAAATACATTAATGCAAGGTAAGTGTACTGGAGAACTTTTTATAAAACTATCATATTTCAGGGCACCACAAATTAGAGGTTAGAATTCTTTGTGAAGCCATTCATAGTTCACTGGTTATGTACTTGTTATGTTTAGGGTTGCATCTATAGATCGGTTTTGATGATTGGTTATTCTTGTTTTCTATTATTATTGATAAGCACGGAGCAAATTGATATGCTGGAGCAAGAACCGTAGGTAATAGAGTTTGTTCTACTTGTAAAAATATAACATTGTATTTCGCAAAAAAAACCT
>QRAM01000553.1:0-29719 GCA_013436055.1 Halocynthia roretzi | reverse complement strand
GGAGCTGCAGTCCATGTCACGAGGGCGCGAATTCTTTTCAAAGTTGTAAGGTGGCCACAGCCCACAAAGTTTAAGAACTCCTGTCCTAAAGTAACAAGATGAGGTGTGGCCATTCTTTCACATTTCATTCGTGAATTTCCACAAACATGTTCAGACTCTTCATTTCATTATACAGTAAATGTTTGTTACCTCGACCTAGCTTGCAACTCCAGTTAGCTTGGGCTGATCGGCCTGGAAAATATCCCTAATAGACTAGCCTGAAGTCCCAAGGCTTTGAAATCAAAATATTTTGCTCAAGTATTGCAATTTCCGATCAAGAGGTAATGTTGCTGTGCCAACTTCTATCAAATGCATAATAACTATCCCTGAGATAGATTGCATGAATGTTAAACTGGACCTGACAATACTGCTGGAATAACATGATCGATAGAAATTCTCCAACAGTTTATTGAAAAAAAATCACAACTCCAGGAACTCTATGAACTATCACCATATTATTCAAACAATAGAGCCCCATGCGGGTAGGGGGTGACACGGGGTATACAGTTTGTTTCTAGAATTGCGAAGTTAAATTAATATCGGGAAGATTTGTGTTACAGTATTTTTGTTATTGAATATCCTAACGCAACTATATTTTGACATAGTAATAGTGAGTAATAGTGTTGATATCGAAATTGTGGGGTTGAATGGGGTCCTAGGGTTTTAGGGATCAATGAAACTGTAGACAACTGGAAAAAAGAGACCAAGACTTCACTGAAGTAACACTTTCCAAAACGAATTTTTGAATCCATCGAAATCATGTCACGTGAAATTTCTCACCAAAAAAGAAATGTTTTGCCACTATGTGAAGCAAAAATCAACCTATCGACCTTGCAGGTCATAGTTGAACTAGAGTTAGCATATGCGATGTAAATTTTCATCG
Source organism: Halocynthia roretzi (assembly GCA_013436055.1). Classification (NCBI taxonomy): domain Eukaryota; kingdom Metazoa; phylum Chordata; class Ascidiacea; order Stolidobranchia; family Pyuridae; genus Halocynthia; species Halocynthia roretzi. Next base: position 28,797 of record QRAM01000553.1, on the reverse strand, counting down.
ATCTCCTCAATCTTTTCTTTGAGTGTCTGCCATTGTTCTGGGGTAAGAGAGATCCCTGTAACGCAAAAGTTGATTTAGGAATGTGTGCCCATATGTTCAATGCCATCCATCAGCTCTTTCATATCTTTCTCTCACCCTTTTTCCCAGGTAAAAAGTCGCCGTCCTTCTCGTAAAACTCTCTGATGTCGATGTACGGTTTATTGCGGAATTCTCGTACGGTGACGAACTTCATTCTTCCAATCTAGAAGAAAATCAAATCAATAAAGAATTCAAGCCATTACAATCTGTTGAATCTTAGTGATCTTGATCCGGCGAATTCTGAGGAGTTAGGCAAGTTATTGTCCGCGTCCGGTTCTATTTACAGAGGCCTTGTTTTTGACATCATGGCTCCCAATTCTGGCACTGGCAATTCTGGAACCACTGCTCTAAACAGTAGGTGATTACAACATACCAATATTCGTTGGTCTCCCTCGCTGCTTTGTTGTGGTTTCTGGGGAGGGGTTGGCTTCGATTCTTCTTTGTGTACTTTTGCAATACGCTTCGGTGGCTGCTCTTGTTCAGCCGTCGCAGATTTATGCTGCTTTCGTTTCTTGCTTTTTTTCTGTTCCCTTAATTAGAAAGGATTAGTTCTTTGACGTTAAAGGTAGAGACACTCCGAGCTTGTTGGGACTGGCACATGATGTAGTGGTCAGGTCCCTGGATTAGGTCTGAGCGAGGGATAGAATTAATATAACATAGCTAGTGGGACATATCTTACTTGCGTAACTTTTCTCTTATTCTTTCCTCTTCTGAATCGGTTGAAGATGACGTCAGTGCTTCGCATTTTGCTGACATTTTTGCTTCCTCGGATTAAATTAAACAGACCACGAGGTGAAAAAATGAAATAGTTAACATGCATAATTAAAGAATGTTATAATCTCGTTGTGAATCTATATGATATTCTATTTTAAAACACTGTATCCTCGTTTCCCATACATTTAACTCCATTTAGAACGCAGCTGATCTACTGCAGTGATGTGAAATAATTGCGATGATGGTAGTAGTCGTAATGTGACAATTCTACAATGAAAACGACGAAAGTTCTGCATAATTGTAGCACAATTCTAGTTGCTGGTAATACTACACCATTGCTTCGAGCTGGTACTTTTTTTTAAGCTAAAACAATCTTTAAAATGGCAACAGAAATGACACTATCCACTATATTAACAATATTTTTTGCATTTGTGAAGTTGGAATCATTCTCGTGCATTGATTTCCTCAACTTGGCGGATTTATATTTTCACGGTCCGTTGAACGCATCGAAATATTTTTTGTTTATTTGGGGAAAGTAAGTCAGATGACAATCTGTAGTTCATTAAAGGAGGAAGCTTTAACAGATTGATTCGCTGATTAAATGAATTATTATAAGCTAAAGTATAACGTGAAAGTTCAATAGTACATAACATGGATTAATCATCGCAGGAGTTAGAATTGAAGGATTGTACAGGATCGAAAAGACCGAAGGATCTGTGCCCGGGGCGGTGATAGACAATAATAGTAACCTAACACATGTTGTAGTGGTATACCTGGGCTATTACTAGCAGACTAAGATCACAAGGTTATTGTTAAATAGAGAATTGTTAGGGACTACTAATAAGGCTGGCCAGATGTCCTGCATTAGACAGGACAGTCCTTCTTTTGAGCACTCTTAAATTTTAGAGAAAACACGAAATAGCCTTCATTATATCATAGTGATAAATGACATCAACTGTTCTAGGTATAATTTGTATATTTATGCATATTTTCATATATTTTATGCATATTTTTATATTTCAATTCATTAAACATGTTTAATTTAGATAAAAGTAAGTGTCTGAAATTTAAAAAATTTTTCTTCCTTTTTTAAAATTTAGAAATGGCCACCCTAGACTGGTTTGGTTTAGTGAAATCTAGTTTAGAAGACCTGGGTGGTTTTAACCTAAAAACTATAGCATAAAAATTTAGAAAGGATTGCTATGAGGAACTGAAATCAAACGACTATAATATGATTTCAACTGGTCCAATCGCGTTTAAAATATCGGAATACCATTCTCATAGCCTCTGTGAAGATATTAGGGTCATTTGGGCCACCCAACATGGCAAAATCATTAATTTAATTAATTAATGAATTAATTAATAATCTTATCATGAACACAAGGAAGTTGCAGTTTTTATTTTCATGCAGTAACTCAATTTGTTGATTACCAGATAACAACTTAATTTTTGTTTTTGAATTGGTGTCTCTTATCTTACTGATGGGTCTCAAATATTTAGACAGCGGTTTGAATTTTTCTCTTAGATAGGGCAGAGGACATATTCCCTAAATATCTTTATTTCTGATTTATTTCTGTAGCTATTTACATGTCAATGTATTTGATTTAACTCAGAGATATTTTTCTCTGAAATTCTCTCGTTCAAGATGTCGTATTCATCATCGTTCGCGCATCTCGACGGAGTAGAATTCAAAATTTCCGACACTTACAAACTTCCGAAGGTCGAGGCATTGCCACGCGATTTCAAGATGAAAGATCTGACTGGAATTCTGTTAGAAAGCGAGGTATCATTGTTTTCATAATTACTACTAGGAGAGAGACCCTGTCATATTTTAGTAACCTTTAATTTGGCCACATTTTATTTTTGAAGGAGTATGTGCTGTAATTCAATGCAGTCATTTTGTTTGTTTTTCTGCCCTTGCTAGACGGGCCTCCACTAGTCTAAGTGTACGTGTCCCGTCGAAAATGACAGTAATATTTAAGTCACCTATAATTTTATATATTAAATGAGAATATGCTGCTATTGAATACAATAAACACTCGATCATCAGATCCGATAAGAAATATTTTATACCTGTGAGTGCAGAACCAAGTACAACAGTGTGCGAAGTAATGATTTCTTGTCATTTCGTTGTGTTTTCTTTAGTACGACTTTTCAAAAGAGCATCGTGCACTTGCAAAGATCCATGCGGCAAGAGAAAATGAAAGAAAAAAAGAGGAAGAAGAAGAAAAGAGAAAGATTCTTTCACTAAAAAGAAAGTAAGATAACATTCATAAGTATGCTAACAAGTTGACAAGCAAGCAAATTAAAGCTTAGAGTATTCGTTGACACAAAAATCCAATTGAATAAGACTTTTTGTCTTTTTTAAACTGACTCGAGTCGAGTAGTTTAAAGGCAGAAAAAACTCGAATTCACTCATGTAACAATTTTGACAATTGAAGATAAGTTCAAAACCGGTCTCCAGGCTTGTAAACTGTGTAAATATTTATATTATATCTAATAAGCAGCAAGGTCTTGTAACTCAGTAAACCTGGAGAATGTTACTATAGGACTCATTGTTTGAAATGATTCTATGTATTTCATTATATTTACATAGGTTCAAATATCTCTCTGTCACTTCTGACAAAAATAAAGAAATACAGATATACAAAACAGTGTGTGAATGATTTATAATGGTTCAAAATACGTTTAAATATATTCAAATTGTTGAATAAATATGTGGTTTCTACTTCGCGGATTTTCACCTATTGCGGGAGGCTCTGGAATGTAATCCCTGTGATATGTGAGGGGTTACTGTATACATGCGTATAATAAAGAATTCCTGAATAGTTACTTGAGTGTAATAATTACTGAAGAAACGTTTTTATTCAGGGACGAAGAAAAATTGAAAAAAGAATTGCTGAAAAAGCAACAAAGAGAATTATTTGAAAAACAACGAGGAATATTTCTTGAACAGAGGAGAAAACAACAAGAACACGGTTCGTTGATCTTGAAATATTTTTGATTTCTCCGCTTTGGTACCTAAGTGTCTTGACGTAGAGACTTAAGCCCATCCCAGGTTGCAGATTTATATACTGCAGTGGTTCCCAATCTTAGGAATGTATCCTGAAGCAAGAAAACCATTTGTGACAGAGGAATTCGGAAAACATTTGGAATAAAATAATGAATAAATAACCGGAATAATCTCATAATCTCAATAATTTCTGGTATGTACGTGTACCACGAGCAAATGTAAACAAGGCGATAATTCGTCTATTTATCATATCATTGTAATGATATTTTTCCTCATCATCTACCTCCCAGTAAACCAGTAACAATGCACTGAGATTAATAGCACAGCCTACGGATGTTAGTTTAGTTTAGAGTTCATACTTTTGTAGTTTTTCGGTGCGTTAAGGACTTGGCAGATTGTGAAGCATTTTTCAATGATCCTTTCTGAAAATTTGAAAAAACGTATATTTCAGCTAACCGACGTCAAAGTAACGAGCTTTGACTGTATTCAGGGTATTTAATTGTATTATTTTTTACATTAAATTATGTGTATTTGCTGTTTAATTTTATTAAAATGGATTCTGATTACGGTCTGGAAACAGATTAATTCACTTTCCATTATTATTTTGTATAACACAATGAATAAATAACCAAAATAATCACAGAAATTTGTTGGTACGTAACATCTGTACCGTAAGCAAAGGTAAACAAGGCGGAAATTCATTTATATATCATCAAACTACCCTGTAATAATATTTTTGCTACCTCCCAGTAACCAAGTAACACGGCAATGTTCATTTATGTACCTGGTTGCGCTATATCGCAATATAAGCAAGTGCTGTAAAATCAGCCTTTACTCCTGAGTCATTTTATTTCATCCTGGTTATTGTTACAGAAAGAACATCTCCCGAATCATGTGCAAGCAGTGATGGAAGTTCTTCATCGAGAGCTTCTCCTTCTTCTGGTAAGTTTCAGTAAAGATACACGCCATCAAATACAGTAGATTTTGAAGTACTAACACCACAGTGTTGGTAGTATATGACATTGTTCTTCTTCTTACAGATGGTTCTTCTGAAGTGCCACCTCCCGTTCCTCCGAAAAATCCGATGTTCAATCAAGGCGGCAACTTAACTCTGCTCACACCTATTTCAGTCGATTCACAAGGTAAAAAAACAATTTGATAAAGTCTAGCTTCTGACTGACACTAAAATTCCCCTTCTTCTTCTTTTCTCACTTCTTCCTTTCGAAGCCATTTCTACTTGCAAAATGTATTTGAGTCACTATTAGTAAGAAATATTGGGAGTGAACCATATACTGCATGCGACACGTCATATCAGAAAAATTAGGAGTAAACAATGTGCTACTGCTACTACGTCCATGCTTCCACTGCATCTGAGAGCGATCACAAACGTAAACAAATCAGTATGGGTAAATCCTCCGTACATGCGGTGGGTGATATGGTGCTAAATTTAAATTTTATAATTCACAAAATTGGAGGGTACCTTAAAAAGCTGTATTTTCTCTGTATACTTTGTATCTCTAGTTCATGGAGAATTTCCTGCTCTTTCCTTCTTAATTTTGACCAGTAGATCTTATTAGCTTTAGCTTAGCTTCTTAACCTTTTTAGTGATCGGCATCCTCTTGAATCTGAAAATAAGTTCTCGCACTCCGTTGAAAAATTTGTTTCTATTTTTATATTAACGAATTTATTGCAAGATAATTCTAGTGAAAAATGAATACACCCATTTACATATGCATACAATATAATACTTCAATTTGGCATATCAACCAGTTTTTTACTGTACTGCTGGAAAGTGTGATGCGCTTTTTTAGAGAGGTCATGCGGTAGTTTCCATCGAATATTTAGAAACTTCTCCCGCACTCCTTGAAACGCTTCCTCGCACCCCAGGTTAAAAACCACTGATTTTGACAATGATTTAAATTGAGCGATGTTTCGTTGCATTTCAGAGCCAAGTCAAGTTCAAACTCAGAGCAGTTCATCGTTACCAACCGCTTCAAACCAGTCACAATCGGTTCCGACCGGATCTAATCAGATCTGGGTTGATTTTGAAGACAAAGGTCTGGATCCCTTCTCAAACATGGAACTTCAAACAATCGACGATATGAAGGAGCTTCAAATAGTGTTACAGAGACGGTCAGTGGGTGAGTAGTAACTTTGGGGATTTATCCAATGATTGGGAGTCTTGTTCATATTTACTATTCCAAATTATATTTTTCAATGATCCAGTACTAGGGGCGCACTGATAAGCAAACTATTCATAACGTAATTACTAACGCTACTATTTGAGAGTATATTTTTTTATTCTTCTTTTCAGATCTCGCTAAAAACAATTTAGAGCTTCCTTCGTACAAGCAAGTGAGTTCCAACAAGAAAATCTACGAGAATGTGAAGATAAATTCATCGCTTTACGAGAATGTAACGATGAATAACGTGAAAGAAATAATTGCAGAACAATCGCAAGCAGTCGATGATCTAAAGAGTGCAACTAGCGAAACGAAGACCTCCGAAGTCAGTAGCACAAACCCATTTTACTCGGAGATGACAAATCGAGACGTGCAGTCGAGAAATGGAGAGAAAGATTTAACAGTAACGGACATTAATCGTAATTATGAAAATGTTAAACTAGACAAAGACAGTGGATTCATGTCGTCCAGTGACGTGCCAGGTGGTAGTGCCCTCGACAATGCCACGAAAACCTTCACCGTGACTAGCGCCACTGTTGCCACGAATGAGCAAACCGCCGATAAACCTGTGCCCAGGACGAGAGAGTATATAAACGTTAAAAAAGTAGTACAAGCTCCCTCGGTGACCGAAAAACAGAGCATTGAATCAATTTATAGTTTCGCAAATGAAGTAGGGGTCAAGGAGGTCGCGACACGGGAAGTAAAAGAGGATGCAGAACAAAGCATTTATTCTACTATTGGACAGGACCCAGCTTCGGATGTTTATACACAAATAAAGCCCAAGAGACTTGCGCCCAAACCACCTACCAATCACGATAAAACCAGTTTAAACCAGAATAAACCGGCTCCACCCAAAGTGCTTCCTGTTAGTTTTGGTTCTTCGTCTTCATCTATTTCACCTCTCACAGTTCTCCCTACAATAACAGCAGCGTCTGTTATTGCTAGTAACCTATACATGAATACAACCGAATCAACTATGACGAGACCCCCTAGAAGACCTCCTGCTCCACACGTTCCTCCAAGAGATCCGCAGGTATCATTGAATCCGGGACAAACCTGGGTAAACTTTAGTAATACTTCACCCATTTCAAGTCCCCATGAACCTATTCAATCTCTACCGTCAACTTCACCCATTTTATCACATTCTTCTCCATCGTTAACCCCTAAATCATCCCCAAACGGCCCCGCTCCCAGATCGATTTCCGCGTCAGATTATTCGAAACCAGCAGTCCCCCCGAGAATCAGAAAACCTCCAACCGTTAATTCGAACAGTGAGCTGTTTATGAAACAGTCACACGAGGAGATAGCAAAGTTTGGGTCAAACGAACAGGTCAATAGGTCAAACGATCATACTGCTAAGGTTCAGAGTTCACCGAAGACGGGAAGAACGTTCTTGAAACAGTCGAAAGATGAGAGGGCGAAGTTCGAAGAGACGATGAACCGAGCACTGACAAGTTTACCAAAAAATCCAGCGATATCTCATAAACCGACTACACCAGTGAGTTCGTTTTAACTTCACCTTCTACCTGTAGGCAAATTGATGTTGCTACCTCCTCCTATGAGCGATATGTATAGTTCAAGTCAGGGGTGTCCAAAGTCCGGCCCGCAGCAAATTCTAAAAATATAATGGAATGTAGCCCGCTAGCACTGTTGAATGGAATAAATAAATAACACTCTAGATATAAATGTTTTGGGCAATAAAGCGAGCCATTGTTTACAGTATCTGTCATGTCGTGTCCGTCTCGTCATTGCAGTACACAAGGTACAGCACAGTGAGTCTGTATAACATACAGAATAACATAACCATTTGAAAAATGTGGACGATTTGAATTACTTGACGTGTAGTAACAATCTACAAAATAACAAATAGAGAATTATTATAAGACAAATCTTCCCTAATTTTCATTTTTCAATTTTCAGCCTCTCGGAACTTCTCCTTTCAACACGCAGGTACAATCCTTGAACCGTAAATCCATATCAGTGGTTTTGAACCCTATTTGTACCATAATAGTAAACCAATATAACCTAGCGGCCCTCTTCAAATTTTTTTTTAAATCCTGTACAATGCAATTATGTACACACGATAGAAATAAAAGTATTTTCTTTTTTTGTTTCTCGCGTATCGAGAATTAAGCTAATTTAACCTAAAATTCTGCCAGATTTACAGTGGTCTTTCAACTATTCTTTCTCTCAATGATCTTGCGACCCCCAGAAAATCGACTTGCGATTCCTAGGTTGAATTCTTCATCCATATATCTACCGTAGATAAATATTTTTTCCTAGTAAATTCTTTCACTCAATTTTTAGGCTCCTGGTACTTATTCAGCTCTGGGTACAAGAAATATTTCGGACCACACCGTCCACACTACTCCGGCACGTATGGCGCAGACCACACCCGCCGTGTCACTCTCTCCATCGGAGCGTAAATTTGTCGGTTCAATAACTTCAATGGGTTTTAGTTTCGATGCGACAGTACGAGCAATGAAAATCCATGGAAAAGATGGAAAAGAGGTGAGTTAATATGAATGAATATACAGGTAAACTACACTAAGGAACCGACACTAAGCGATTTCGGAGTATTGCCATGAACCTATTTCGACCAGTCCCTCCTTACATGCGAGAAAATTTCGCAGTTATGCGAGATCGTTGTGTGCTTGAGATATTTCTGGAATTTCAAATCACTTTGTTGAGAGTTCTATTTGTTTCTCTTCACCTCTTGCTGTGTTTAATTACCCTGACCACCATCAACCATGTAAGCCTTTCTAACTACTTAACCAACCCCCAGAGCCTACACCTCACTCACCTCCTTCACTGACTATTAGACTAGTGGCACAAACGAGTAGGCTTTAGCTTCCGCTTCTCAATAATTATGACGAGGCTCAACAGACTTTTGATTATTAACTGGCGGGGAGATGGAGTCAGTTTTTTTTAGCTGATATTTTTTTTACCATTTAGGTTGTTGATCATCTGTGTTTGGTGCAAAAAATCTCTGATCGAGGATTTTCAACATCACAAGTGCAAGATGCATTTGAATTGTTCAAGAATGATGAAACGAAGGTAGGAATTTAGAATTGGAATAACACTCATTGCTGTGACTATTGCCCCAACCTCTACACACCTTATTACCACCCAGGTACTGTTATGGTCCCCTAGTATTCTTGAATCACCCAGATTGGAAACAACTGATTCATAATCTTGGGCAGGGTTTTCTGATAGTCCTGATTACCATGATGTGTGCATGTGTTAATGTCGGGGAAAGGTTTTATGTGATAATTATGTACAACATGTAGTGAGTAGAATAGTGGTGATAATATCTCAGTGCCTGTTCATGTTTGACTGTCAGTAGATAGTAATAATATATTGTGCTATACATTCTAAGTGCTTAAAGTGGGAGAAATACGATGATGCGATTCTGGAATGATATATATCGACATAAAAATGATTTTGAATGTTAGGTGGCAGTACTAGAGTCCATAAGTCATATTATAAGTGCTGGAAGGTGGAATCTCGATTATTAGAACTCTTCGTGTATCTGGACCGTTGTTGCTCTCGACAAGTTCAGATAATTAAGTCAATGTAGTTGTGTCATTAACAGCTCATCCGTAGGCTACAGAGCAGCAGTTCTTCCAAACACCCACTGCTAGGTTTATGACACCGTCAACATCCCACTAGAATAATAGACAACTAACAAATATGTCCCGTCTCCGTCTACAAGTGGTAAGACGCACCCCTAATAATTACCTAGGTATTTTTTTGGAAAAAAAAGAGCTGAATACGAAGATTTACAGTGGTAAGACGCACAGTAATTTTTCAGGAAAAAAGTGCGTCTTATGAGATGGGAAATACGGTAATTCTTTTAAGATTAGCTTTAATGTCGTACATCATTAATACTCAATTTTCTACTTTTTACAGATCATGCAATTCCTTCTTCAGTTCAGCCGACTGACCGACATGGGCTTCGCTGAGGATGACGTTAAAAAAGCTCTGTACGATGCAAATAATGATCAGTCTCAAGCGCTTGAATTCCTCATGGGTAAGACATGATCAAACCTAACCACATCATGACACCTTGTTTCCTGGAACCAGGAATATAATATTCTAAATGCGGAGATGTGGAAGCGATTAGAAGTAAGGCAGTAAGTGTAAGACTGGAAATTCACCTGCGAATGCATGCTGCACAATTAAATGCATTGCTGCTTTTAATTTTCTGTTTGCAAATATTTATGCTTGGGATATTGCAGGGGTTAAGTAAAGGGGGGTGATATGAAAACGATGAACAGTAATAATTCACACCACATAGCTTTCAATCTACACCAGAGCTTCACAACCTTTTTTTGCTGTGAACCACTACGCGCTGATTTAGCCAGGATTTTTTTGGGGGATGGTCAAATTATACTACTTGCTGCTTAATATAACTACTTCATCTTAGTGTACTTAGTATTTGATAAAAAGCATACACAGATACCACATCCCTATTTCAGTTTATAATTTTTTTTGATTACCTGGACCTTTTGGGAATCTAAGTCAAATTCGGCTTCGTGCTATTTTTCTAGAGTGAATTTTGTTCAGCGTATTTTTTCCGACCTTGGTCATAATTTTAATAATTATTCTTTTGAGACTAAAATATAAAAATATTCTTTAATAACTCAACGAGAGTTATATCCTTCCATGTGTTGTTTACGCTTATTGTTATGTGTTTGTCGCTAGTTGTTAGGTGTTTGTTGGCATACTTATACGTATGGCTACCATATCTTCATAACTGAAAACCGAGACGCTTTTTAAAAAAACGGGGAATTTTAAGTTTGGTTCATATTTAGAAGTATATAGCTATTAATTAGATGCATTTTGAGCAGTCCAAAACTAATATGCAGAATTAAAATATCACCGAGAATAAATGAAATAAAAATATCGCATTGAATTATAATTTACTCTTCGACATATCATACATTTTGTACATAGCACTGCCTTAATAATGGGACGTATGGTAGCCCTACTTATATGGCAATTATGCGGCTTCAGGAACCAATCAACGACGCGGTGCGAGGTAGTTCTCATATATTGAAAATTGCTTTTAAAAATGCATTTTTATTTTATACTCGTTCAACTATACAGAATAAGCGCCTAAGCCAGAGCTTTCCAAACTCTCTCAGAGAACTAAACCCAGAGGTTAATTCAATCCCTTATGAGAGATACTGATACATAAATACATTTAATAACAAACAAAGCATCTCGAGAAAACCATTCATATTTCTTTGAATATATAATGTTACAGCATAATAAGATAGATTTTCAAGACAAATGTGATTGTTATCATTTATGGGTAATAATCTGTAAATATGTGCAAGGATTAAGATATTTTTATATCTAGTTGTACGATTTATTATTTAATATATATCTCACAGTGGATTTGTTAAACTAGAGATTTCACGGAATCCCTGAAAATTCCAGTGATTATCTAGACTCGTCAGGACAGGAGAACTTCTGATAATCGAAGTTCGAATTTTCAGCCCTTATGATATGACTTATGGACAGTACTGTCACTTAGCATACAAAATCATTTTTAGGTCAATATATATCAATCCACAATCACATCATATTTATTGTGCTCCCTTTTTCATGATCTATCAGTGATTCAACTTCAATTAAATGTGTTTCATTAACACAGGCCGGAAGGATGTTTTATAGGCAGTGATATTAATGGTCATGACTGCACTTTTGTTTCTTTTGATAGATATATGTTGTTCTGTGTGTTGTAACTTCCATATTGACTCTAGGACATGGGTCGGCAACCTGCCGCTCTTACAGCTGCCTCATCTGGATCTTGGATACATAAATATTTTACCGAAATAGTTTTATTTTAAAATGTGTAAATTAAATTTAAGATTAATTAGACCATTACATAATTTAGAACTTTTCAAATCACATGGGAATCGGAATTATGCACGAACGATAACGGTACTTTATTTTATGCAATTTCTTTTCGTCTGTTCAATATATGTCCTATGTGCCTGCACAGTGTGACTCCACATCTTAGGTATAACTGACTTCATCTTGAATTCGGAAGTTTATCATTTGGTAGTTTATTAATGGCCAAACTCTAGTGAAATATTTTTTACCACTAAGATAACCAGTGCTTATTGCTACATAGTCAGTGTGAGAAGGGATCTAAACAGGGCTATGCTACATATTATATCCATTGTTACATGTACTTGGATCAATTCGCATTATCTAAAGCATCCAGATAGTGCTATGAACCTTTGATAAGCAATTAGATAATGTAAGACACATTTTTCTAATATTTATTGGCATGAAAAAAACATAGTAGTCACCGAGGTAGTGAAAAAAATATAAAAACAGTGGTTGGTTTGACGTAGGCAAGGTAAACTGCAAGACGATAATGAAAGAATTGAAAAGGAAGATATTTACTTAGGTAAAAAATGAAAAAATAGTTTTTAAGTGCTAAAAACATGATGTAAATGTCCAGGAATGACCCACAGAAAGGGTCAGTCCTTATGTATTCCTCATGAAGTGCTGTATATGTATTTTTTAATTATTAATTTATGGCTTATGGACTTATGATTTATAGTGAGTAATTTACACAGTGTTAAAAAAAGTCACCACAACTTTTAAATATACATTTATCTACAAGTACTACGGCAATATTTCAGTGATTGACATTTTAAACTTTCCATCAGCAGTCTGTAGTAGTTTCATCTATGTTGAGTCTGACGCTCGTTGGTTGGATGACCCCCGCCTCCTCCAGTATTTCCTCCAGGCGTTGGTTATTGTGATAGGAAGCAAGAGCATCCCAGTTACCTATGTAATTCTTGCAGAGAAAGATCCAAGGACCCTGGAGAACATAAAAGGTGTGAATTGATTTATTATAGTATTTACCTTAAGATGTTGAATGCTCTTTAACACTAACCTGCTAAAAGCAAGTGCTACCAAAATTGATTGATTGATTAATCTAGACCAGTGCTCTTCAAATAGAGTTCTGTGTGTTACAGAGGGACAGGAATTGATCTGAACCATTAAATTACTATTAAAAGCCATTTTTTTATATTAAAGGCCAAGCATTACATGTGAAACATACCACAGTAACTATTACTAGATAACTGATAACTGTACAAGTGAAACATAGGTAAGCTGTACAAATGAAAAAGCATTCTATTTACAAGTCTATTCCATCAATCAGTGTGATTTGTGAAATTGCTTACAGTCATCTGTATTTAAGTCGGGAATAAAGTTTGTTGTTGCAACAACAAGTAAGTTTCTCACACTTGTATCGGCTCATTATAATTTGCTAAAAGGCCCAAATTTGAACCGGGAACACCTTAAAAAATTGGATTTTTCACAGAAATACCAACTTCACGTTAATATATGTACTCGTCAGACCTTGGCGTCGTCTTTTAGGTGTCTAAAACTACGTAAAGCAATTTTAAACTTTATATCGTTAATCTTGAATACATACATTTGATTCACCAGACATTTCCTCCAAATACATTTGAATTTTTTCTCTCTTCTTAATCTCTTCCAAGCTTACAAAGTATGGCTTTCGTCGCAGTTCATAATCCTCCAGCAGAGCGATCGCATTCTTACAATTTAACGAAGTTTCGTTCCCAAATACCACGAGTTTATGAAATAATATAACTTGTTGAATATAGTCCGAAGTTTTTGACGAGTTTACGGATAAGGTCATTTACATTTTCGTAATTTAAAAATCATTTAAAAATCATTAAAAACTGGAAAACCTGAATAAGAAGCGAATGCTTGGCCTCTTCTATTAGTAAACAAATGTGTACATGGTTGCGCTATTACCACTAGAGAGCACAAAGGTTATAAAAAGTATGTTACCACTAGGGAATACCACTGGATGAGTAGTACGGGCTGTATTACCACTAAAGAGCACATAGTTTATTAAAACGCCTTTTCTATACAATATTTTCTGTATTGGTACTACTACTCGTACTGCTATTCAATAGTATTATCTAGTGGTAATAGACCTTAATTAACCTATATTCTCTCTAGTGATAATACACATCATATTGCTATTCAATGGTATTATCTGGTGGTAATAGACTTTTAATAACCATATATTTTCTCTAGTGGTAATACACTTCGTACTGCTATTCAATATTATTATCTAGTGGTAATAGACCTTTATTAACCTATATTCTCTCTAGTGGTAATACACATTGTCCGGCTTTTCAATGGTGTTATCTAGTGGTAATAGACTTTTAATAACCTCATATTCTCTCTAGTGGTACTACACTTCGTACTGTTATTTAATGGTATTATCTAGTGGTAATAGGTTTTTATTAACCTGTATTCTCTCTAGTGGTAATACACATCGTACTGCTTTGCAATGGTATTATCTAGTGGTAATATACTTTTAATAACTTTATATTTTCTCTAGTGGTAATACACTTTGTACTGTTATGTAATGGTATTATCTGGTGGTATTAGACTTTTAATAACCTATATTCCCTCTAGTGGTAATACACAACGTACTGCTTTTTAATATTATTTTCTAGTGGTAATAGACTTTTATTAGAGTAGGAGAGTTCTATTACCACTAGAGATCAAACAACAGAAAATTTTCCTTTGCTGATGGTAGGTAGGGTAAACTTAGCATTGTTATCTTATTAAAATTTACTTTAGTTTTATCTAAAGAATATATTTGAAGAAATAGGACCAAAATGTTATGTTGCTTCACATCGAGTAGCTGTCTTGGGCGTGACGCCGTGGCGGATGGGTTTTGTCTCGGTTTTTTTTTTATCTCGGTTGGTCGTAGGAGCAAAAGTTCGTTTCTGCTTTTGCTTTAAGCTGAGATTAAGGCGAAATTTGCTTCTTACTTAGATTAGTGTAGTAGTGTAGTAGTGTAGTAGTGCTTTCATACATGTACTGCAAACCGCTTTACCGTCCGTTTACCCCGGAGAGTGCCAAGCCTCCACCGGATTACATTAAAAAGTTTTAGACATTCAGAAATAACTTCAGAAAATATCCTGATTGGTTTCTAGGTGTTCTGACGAACTGAAGCCCTTAGATAGCCAAGAAAGGGGCAAAATTTTCCAAAAAAAAATAATTTTCACCGTTTTTTACAAAGAAATATAATTACTGTTATACAGAAATGAGTTCAGGCTATTGGCCCAGCCCTCCACAATATTTTTTGTTCCTCATGTGATAGGATTACTGCAGCCTCATTTAGACTCTTGTTTGAGGACGAACAAACTTTCATGTCTAATCCATCCATCCTATATCCATCGTGCTTTGATTTCCAGTTCTTTATGCAATAATTTTCGTACGATGCTTGTATAGTGTTTGAATCACTGTGCTCAGAAATAAAACTAAATAAAAAAGAATGGCCGATTTGAGAATTATTCTCGGGGAAGACACTACAGGAGAAGGGAGTTACCAAGATGACCAGGATGATTCAAACGGTTCTGTTTCTTTCATGAATAACACGTCTTCTTTGAGCTCTTACACCGGAGGCTACGGGATAATGTCACTCAGCGACGTTTCTGTACCTTCTCCACTAGATGTCACTACACCTGAAGAATTGTTGACGCCTCTTGCTCGACTACGAAGTCATACGATAAGCGATAACATTTTTAATAGAAGAATGATCGCACACGAAGCTTGTCATATGTTGAACTCAGTGCAATCTGAACCGAATGATTTTAACTCTGCTGTGCAATGCTACCTCAAATTGTCTGAAGATCTCGAGCCGTCCGTGAGAGTAGAACTTATGGATCAGATGCTGGAAATAACGGAAACGCTTCAGGAACGACTTCTGAACTCCACTGTGATCCCGATAATTCTTCGATATCTGACAGACGTCAATAATCAAGTACGGAAGTCGTGTCACACTGTCCTCGTAGCAATAACCGAACAAGGTTATATAAAAGTTGATAGATTTGAAAAGGAAGTCCTTCCATTATTATCTGACCTAACTTCGAGACAACAAGCACCGGACGAATATCGTACGGAAGCCGTCGCCCTCGTGTGTCAAATTTGTGGAATTTTTTTTGGCCGTGACTTCGCAGAGCTTCATTTTCTTCCCATATTTCTCGAGTCATGCAGCGACGAGACCATGTTTCACGTACGCAAAGTGTGCGCCGCGAATTTTTCGTCTTTTTGTAACGTTTTCGACAACGACCTCATCAAGCAGAAGCTTCTCCCGCGTTTTATAGAATTATGTAAAGACATGGTTTGGGGCGTTAGGAAATCCTGTGCAGAAAACTTCCCCGATTTCGCGAATCATGTTTCGGAGGAAGTGAGACTCAATGTACTATCTCCTCTGTTCATTTCTCTTCTTTCAGACCAATCTCGTTGGGTTCGTGTCTCGGCGTTCGAAAGCCTCGGCCCTTTCATCTCAACGTTCGCGGACAGCCAAAACGTCAGCGACAATCTTACTAGAGATGTTGCCAAGATGCAGAATGATCATGATGGGGATTTTGATAAAGAAGAGAAAATAGGGAACTGGGAAACTGGGAATTCAACTGTAGTTCCTGACTTTGAATCCTTCCTCTTCTGGAGAGATCCTATTCCTCCTATTATATTTGACGATCTAGACATTGAGCAGTCAGAACTAGAGGAACTGGAGGAAGACGGAGAAGATGAGAGAGAATTTATTGAAAATCATGAAGGAGAATCTCATGAAATTCAGTCACAGGTCTATGTTAACAGCGCAGCTGGAAAATGTAACGATGAACATGCAAGCATGAAAGATGAAGAGGATGTTCCCATGATAGAGGAATCTCTGATACAAGAGCAGGAATATTCTCCAACCAAAGACAACCCAGATGTCCTCAAATCTGTCGAATTCTCTGCTGTAGGTCCTAAACTTGATACTGACGGAAAATTAGATGTCAAATGTAATGGGGATGTTGCTGATGATGAATATGAGAGCCTGGAGGAGGTCCCGTCCATTTGTTTGAAAGAGAAAGTTGTTGGTGATGAAGAAGATGGGTTTGAATCCAAGGATTCTAAAGATGAAGATGTAGTTGCACCAGAAGTCATAGAAGAACCTGTTAAAGAAGAAATCCAAGACAGGGTTGAAGTGAACAAAGAAGAACTTGAGAATCCTGCACCGAAGAACCAGGATGCACAGCTGGATGTAAGGGATGATTCTGATGAAGGGAGCGACGATGGAGAAGATTACTTTGACGAGCCCAGAAATTGGCAGGCACCAAATATGGGTGATTTCCCGGATCTTTACAGCTGTAACTACGACGACGGTAACCAGATCGATTACCGAATATTCGGGAGCATATCCGAAATCAACCCTGGCTACGAATACAGATCGGACAGGGCTGACCGGGGTTCCGACACCTCGTCGACCTGTGACCACATGACCTCGGTTTATGGACCCTCGACTTCAAATTGTCAGCAAGATATAATCCCTCAGCGTCTCCTGGATGATTTTTTATCCATGACCGATCCGTCACGGAAGCAGACAGTCGATTCGGAGATCGCAAAACACTGTGCGTATAGCTTGCCTGGAGTAGCGTACACCCTCGGACCAAAGAACTGGCATTGCTTAAAAGATGTATATCAAAAACTAGCGACAGACGTACAGTGGAAGGTCAGACGTACTATCGCTTCCTCCATTCATGAACTTGCGAAGATACTAGGAGAAGATTTGACCGCTTCCGAGCTGGTCCCGGTCTTCAACGGTTTTCTAAAAGACCTAGACGATGTGAGGATAGGTGTATTGCGCCATCTAGCTGATTTTCTGCAGCTTTTGAAGCCGGAAGTTCGAGGGATATATCTTTATCAATTGACCGACTTTTTAACGATTGATAACAGCAGAGATTGGAGATTCAGATTTGAATTGGCTCATCAACTGTGTTCCATCATTGAACTTTACAACGCTGACGATATTAACCGTTACATCTGTCCGATTTCAGTTCGTTTAGCCACGGATAAAGTCGTTGCGGTACAAGAAGAAGCCATAAAGCTAGTTGCAGTGCTATTTGCCAGACTCGAGGAGGTCGAAACGCAGTTCAAGGGTGAAGAAATAAGACATTTTGAATCCTTTGTAGAAAAAATTATACTTTATTTGGCTAAAAGCAAGAAATGGAGAGAGAGATCCGTATTTTGCAAACTCTGCAGCGTTATTCTGAAAGATCTTTACCTTCCATATGATCTATTTCTGCAGTATTTTTGCCCTTTCCTGCTAGAACTCGCGACGGATAAAATCGTAAACGTACGTATCAACGTAGCCAGAGTGCTTTCACACGCAAATTCGACGTTTTGTGACGATGAAACAGATATCATTTTCACGACCTTGAAAGAGCTTCAAAGTGATAAGGACAAAGATGTGAGATATTTCGCGAGCGTGTAATTTCAGTATTATAAACTCTAGTAAGATCAAAGTCTGCAGTAATCTTTTCTGCCTCACCAATGAGAAGAAGCTCATAAATAACTGACAGCATATTCAAGGTGTCACAATAGTTGCTATCATAATGTCTGAAAATTCTTACCTTGATTATCAGAACATGTTCCAGTAAGTTCTTGTAATCGAGTGTTACCTGGATGTTTTTAGTATTACAATGACAAAAGAGTTGATTGGGATGGTCCGAAGTCCAGGAAATCCTCTAAAGCAGAGACTAAAAAATAAGGGTCTTAAATAGAGAACTCTTGTTGAGATGCAAATAGAGAGGAATATTCAGAAAGGCCTTTTAAAGTCTTCAAGCCATTCAGGATTAGTAATCATGTCGATTAGATGTTGGCGGCAATGTTCTCACTAAGCTCTTCGCCTTTTTGTAAACAGTCTGAGACGAGGGTTCGCAACCCCAAGGGGGTGAAATTTCATGGGGTTCTTGATTTCCGAGTTTTTAGAATCAAATTTAATATTTGTCAATTCAAATTTAATTTCCCAATATCTAGTTGCATTCGTGCTGACTTAAAAGCCTATTAATTAAGTTCGATTTGTTCACCCGCAGTATTTTTTGTGGTTCCAATATTATAAATAAGAATTCTTCATCTTCAAATGTAATGTTACTTTTTCAGGGGGTGTGAACATTGATCGAACTTAGGGTATATAGATATCTATGAAGGAAGTATATTTTCCTTAGACCTTCTGTGAAAGTCTCTGAGGAGACCTATGACTGGTCCTACGTCCCATGTCTTTATATCGGAAACAAATCAATATACGCTAGTTAATTTCATAATTTTGTTCAATTTCTTTCAAATTCTATGTCAGGGTATCGAAACATTAACTTGTAAATAATTAATTCAATCAAAGACAACGGATTTTTGTAGAAAATTACACGTTTTGGATGTCAGCATCATTGGTTTTTTTTTGTATTTATTATTTTCTGATTTTCTTTCGCAAAAATTAATGGCACATGCAATTGATGATGTTATTCAATTGGTTTGCAATCTAGCTGTCTTTGAAAATTTAACTGAAATTAGCAATTCTTTAGATAAAATATTAGTGTCAAGGATGCAAATGCAGTATAACTGCTTCATAAGTTGTTTTACAAGTTCTCCTCACTTAAGCACCGTCTCATTTACGACCTCTAAACTACGACCTTTCCTCACTTACGACTATTAGACCTTGACTGAAACGCGGTAACTTTTCATACTCCCATGAACTCTATCACCCGTCGGGTGACATTAAAACAATATTCAAAGATATTTTCCATGTCATTGGAGCGATATCTTGAGATATTTTCAAGGTCATTAAGTGTGGGGTTTGTTTACAGACCAATCCAAGGTCGTTAGAACGGAACCTGGTCGTTAAAGTGAAGAGTACATGTATGTAAAATTTCACTATTTGCAATAATTATGATATGCATTTGTCTTACTGAGACGTCCTTGACTAGTTTAGTGTGCAGTGATGCAAAAATTGTCCCGAATGCACTCAATGTAAAATTAAGTTGATTTCTATCCCTGAAACCTAATTTGTAAGAATCCCCATTACATCAAATAAGTAGACATTAATTGCTGTATAAATCGATCTCGAGTATAAAGACGAGGTCGAGTAAGAAAGCTCAAGTAGACAAGTGTTTTTTATAACTGACTTGACTTTGAGTTTTTAATTTTGAAGTAATTTTCAAGTAAAAAAAATCGACTTTCCATCAAGTAATTTTAAAAAATATGAATCAAATCCACTTGACTTTGAATCAGCACAAATTCTGACCCCTGTGTGAATGACTGGGTACATCCTTACCCCTCTTGTGTAAAGTTATTTCTGTTAAAATAAAGGGGTTTGAATATGTGACCCATTTCATTGCAAATATATGGTCTTACCCAATGCCTGTAGAATCTTATGAAGCGTAAAGAAGAAGAATTTTACCGTAACTGATTTAGTGACTACTTATGATGTATCTTGCTTTAGTTTAGCAACCCTGCTGTATTGATGTATGCAATGTAAAATGCTTTCACTGTTCAATTGTAGAAGTATCAAAATACGAAAGGAAAGCATGTTGCAAATAAATTGCTGTTTATACCAAATTCAGTTCAAATCTGAGCTTTGTATAGTTAAGGTCAATGGTCTGCAGATTGATGAATTCGCAGACCCGTCTTTTATTTATTTTTCTCCCCCTTTTTGCGTCTTATAATTATTTTAGCTACAGTAAATCTGCGTGAAGCTTGTGTTAGGTGAAGATGTTGTTAGGTGAAAATGTTGTCCACTTATCATGTATAAATTTTCCCTCATTTGAACTGTAGTTTGTTACCATGGCATTTGGGGCTGGGTGGAGAAGGTTCACCACGGGACCATTATGTTTTAGAAATGATATTGTGATAAATTCAAGGATTGGGGAGATGAGAATAATAATAAATGAGTACTTGAGTTTCGGAGTAGATGTTTTGTCGGTTAACCTAGTTCTATCGACCCAATATTTTTAGGGAATGTTGGTTCATGTTGGACGTTAGTTGGAAGTTAGTATATAAGCGTTTATAGATGTATTAAAAGTGTTTCAGGTATCAGTAACCCCGGAGCGATCCTTTCTCTCTTACCGATTCTGGAGCCGCTGTCTTACTGCGACTCACGTGCAACTAGTGCTGTAGGAATTCAGAGTGGTTATGTAGGATTGAGCCAAGTCTATATAATACTAGATAGGCTTTAGGAATAAATACCAGTGCGACTGTTATCACGACAGTTAAGCTCCAGCTGTTCCTCACAGTTACGACCGTTAGATAGAGTTTCCATTTGACCTTTACTTATTTCTTGATTCAAATAATTCATTTAATTTAAAACTTTTTCTTGGTAACTTTTCATATCTTATCGAGACTATCACCCGTCCTAAACCCTTCTACCTCTTCATAGCCATATTATTTATACAATGTCTGAAGGAGAGGAAGAAGAAATTACAGAAGAAAATGAAATTGTTCAAGAGAAATCGGTCACGTATCCATTGAAAATATTCTACTGTCCAGGTCAGTATTCTATATTTTTAACTCTGGCACCCTGAAACCAACGTTATTCCGACATATGATCAGTGCATGAGTATGGACTGCCTCAGTATCTTCATTATTTATGCTGCTTGCTGGAAGTCTTCTGTCTTCCTGGTTTCTTTTCCTAACGGACTTTGTGTATGTGTCTCGTCAAAAATTACCGGATTTGGCCTAGCACCTTCATTTCACCTTTTGAAAAGAGAATGCTATATCAATATATAGGATTGATAGAGTCCTTTCCGCAGAACTGTTTTGTATCAATGTTCGTACTTCATGTACTAACAGGATGCAAGTACATTCAGAAGTAGTAAAATGAAGTAGCTGACCAAGCTAATCACTACTGGTGTTCGAATATATGGAACAGAATCCATACAACCACTTCATTGTGCTACAGCTGATTCATTCATTTATACTTACAGCAGTCTGTTAGTGCATTGCTAAAAAGTTCAACTTTTCTTTGTTCGGTTTTATCAAGGCTAAATTAACCTTCATTCTAATTATCCTTCAAATCTTTAATCTACAATGTAATTTATCAAATTTATTGTCATTTGCTTCAAAATGTTGAATTTTTCAATCACGTCGCATTTTTGATTTACCAAATTTATATGACACATGGTAAATGTTGTGAATATGCATGGTACACCTTCAATAAACCATCTGTTATGTAATTCAAAAAAAATTATTTTCCTTCCTATTCCTTCAGAATGTACACTTCCGCTTGAGTATTGCGAATTTATGCCGGAGACGACTCGACTGAGATGCAAAGAGTGGAGAGAGAATAATCATGATGAACTTATCGCAGAAGGAGTTGACATGGAAAAATTGTCACTTGGTAAGTATTAATGTTGATATATTATCATCAAATGGGGTCACTAATTTTCCAAATTTTCTCATATACCAGAATTGAATTAAATGGAATATATAATTGTATGTGTGTGTGTAACTTTTTGATCCCTTTCAAGTTAAACTTTCACAACAGAGGATCCTAGCGGAGAAAAAAAACGGCAGAAGAGAGGGGGACGTGGAAATGTTAAAGCAAAACAGAAAAAGGAACCAGACGTGGTTCGAGTCGCGAGAATTCCGAGAGGAAAGAAAAAATATGTTACAAGGGTGCAAGGTCTTGCTACATTTGGTAAGTGACACCAGAGTAGCTTCAGCTATATACAGCGCATATACGGTAAAACAAAAATTGGAATTGCTCTTTCAGCTTTGTAAGCAGAAACACTATGGCTTTTGTGTCTTATCACATTCAGTAATGAAAGTTTAACCAAAGAAAATATAATCTTCACTGTAATTCACTTTTCTTTGACGTTATGATATTGAATAAGCTTTTTCTTTCAATTTTTGAAATTACATGTTAACATTTCTATTGGGACTCTGTGGACCCCAGTTTAAGGACCCCTGCTCTAGATGATAAGCTGATCCTAGTTCATTGCTCGTCCTAGCTTCCTGTTCAGTCTGACTCCATGTCTGTATAACTGATGAGACACCCTCTTAAATTTTGTAGGTCAACTCATGGCTGAAATCCTATTTTTTCCGTTTTATTTTTGGGTTGTTTGGGTTAAATGTTAGATGTTAGATGTTATTAAGCTGTTAGATGGTGTGCAGTGTTATTATGTCGCTGTGTATCCAAAAATATTCCCTCTNTTTGTAGGCAGAAACACTGTGGCTTTTGTGTCCTATCACATTCAGTAGTGAAAGTTTAACCGAAGAAAATATAATCTTCACTGTAATTTCTTTTCTTTGACGTTATGATATTGAATAAGCTTTTTCTTTCAATTTTTGAAATTACATGTTAACATTTCTCTTGGGACTCCGTGGACCCCATTTTAAGAACCCCTGCTCTAGATGATAAGCTTAAATTTTGTAGGTCAACTGATGGCTGAAATCCTAATTTTTCCGTTTTATTTTTGGGTTGTTTGAGTGTATAAGCTGTTAGATGGTGTGCAGTGTTATTATGTCGCTGTGTATTAAAAAATATTCCCTTTTTTAGTTTTGTTTAGTTTATTTGGACAGGTTGTAGTTTCAGTTTTTTTCTTCGTTGGTTCAGCCTGATTGCTGTTAAATATTTTTTAGTTCTAAAGTAACTAGTGCTTATGGCTACATAGTCAGTATAAGAAGGGATCTAAACAGCGCTACGTGACATATTATATTCGTTGTTACATGTATATATGAGATGCCATGATATGTTCTTTGATTCATTCGCACGACCTAGAATTGAACCCCACATGACTTTTTCAATGATCTAGAATTCATTCAAAAAATTTTCTTTTGCAGAAGTGAATTTGAAAAAAGCATCAAAGTTATTTGCTCAAAAGTTTTCCTGTGGATCGTCGGTGTCCGGTCCAGACGAAATTATTATTCAGGGTGATGTGACCGGCGATTTGTTTGATATGATACCAGAAACATGGGAACGGGTAAATACTAATCCGTTATTGAATTGAAATCAGCTACAAAAATAGGTAATTCAAAAACTAGGGTAGGAAGTTACACCGATTAATTGGTATCGGCTTTTTTTGACATAAAATACCTACATGAAAACGAGGATCCCACAAAATTCCAAGTTACAATGTAACATGCATACAGTGTTGATAATTGAGATGCCATATAGGATTGTAATTGAATCTGGTATAGATAATATCTATGAAATTGAACTTGGTAATCGCAGAAGCTTTATTTGTAC
Organism: Halocynthia roretzi; assembly: GCA_013436055.1. Classification (NCBI taxonomy): domain Eukaryota; kingdom Metazoa; phylum Chordata; class Ascidiacea; order Stolidobranchia; family Pyuridae; genus Halocynthia; species Halocynthia roretzi. The sequence continues at coordinate 4,715 of QRAM01000553.1, read as the reverse complement.
ACCAGTGGCCACTCGTGGAAATATAGAATGGAGGGATTGCGAGCCCTATCTTTAAATATAATGTCAGCTCGAGAAAGTTGATACCTTGTAAATGCTTCACTGAGATCACTCTACTTTGTCACTGTTTGTCAGAGGGTAAATACAGTTTTCAAAGCAAGCACTGTCACGACCTCGTGCAATGTGAGCATGGGACTGAGATGAGCTACAAAGTAAAATTACTGTGCATTGAGTAAAATTCCTGTTTAATTATTCAAATTAAATATCGTTATAGATCAGCGATGATCAGATTGAAGATTTAGGAGAAGTCAAGAAATGAAATCGAGAAGAATGTTTTAAAATATAATTATCCTAGCCAACAAGTTTCAATGAAGTGAACCCAAATTCTTGTAATACCAAATACTGCCGACAGGAACCGTGTTCTCCATGTAAACTTGTTATAATAGGAGTGCTGTGGTCCATAAAATGACAATGTAAAAAAAAACGAGATCACAATAAATGTTACTGTTTTTTTACTACGTGTAGTTAACAAAATTCTGAAGTTCTTACAACAACGTTATTCAATGTTCAAAGTCGGTAATTGAGATTTGAGGACTGGTTGATGACTGGCATCGAACATCTTGAGACACAAGCGTTCAACTACCAGAAAAAAAAGTCCACTGACAAATTGCGTCATATCTGAATTCATGTTGAATTGTGAAGCGCAGTATGGGGTCCACGCTATATTCAGTAGAGCAGGGAGTACTTCGTTGCTAACCATAGTCACTCTGTTTTTCCAGGGAATGTAAACAAAATATACAGTTTATGCTGGCGTAGCTAGGCTGTATGTCCCATGATAACAACCTGCGATACTTTTTCTTCTGTGAAGTAAGGACATTGTGGAGGGCAATGAAAAATATGCATAAATTTCCACAAATTTTGTAATATTTTACTCAGTGAGAATTTAAATACTGTGACAATGAGAAGGTATTGTCCACGGGTAAGGCCGTCTATGGCAAGCACTGAAAGTACGCCATTGTCCAAATATCTGAGACCCAACTTCACCATAATATCAAGTGAATCTCATCTTTTAGTTAACAAATCGAGGTACTGCATGAAAATTTCAACATCACCTTCCTTGCTTTCATTGATGCAAATTAATATCTATGATATGTTCAAAGTCAGTTTCAATAGCTCCGATCTAATGAGGTTATTAGGGCTGAATATGGGACAATTTTTGAATGGAAATTCATGGAGTATTGTAAAGGTTAAAAGCCATGATAGATTACCAGAGATGGATGATGTAAGAATGGTCATGATTGAGCTGTAGGATCTTATATGTCGGCAGTACTTGGTGGCTTATTGTTTTTGATGCAACCAACTTAACCATGCATTGTGTGAATGAATTACGAAACGTTTGAAGGATTGTGTACCACCACATTATTGAGATGCAGTTTTACCACAGTGATATGAATTTAATATGGAAATGAATTATTGGATGCGTCTTATTAATAAACAAGAAAGATTATGAACTATAAGGGATAAGATAATTTATTTCAGAGGAAGATATTTACAGTGGTTTAATGACTTTACAAGAGAGTTTCAGGAACGTGGTGCGTACTCGACAATAGACTTATATGTATGGATTCAATACGAAATTCTAAATTCATCGGTGTGTTGTATATAGATGGGGGGATTGTATCGCGAGTTTTAAGGGATCTCTCGTTACGACCGATCTCGAATAAGTACTCGAGTTTCGCAATAGATGTTTTGTGGGTTAACCTCTCTTAATCGACCCAATATTTTCAGGAAATGTTGGTATATGCATTACCTTTCATGTGTGTTTATTTCAGCGTGATTGGGTCATTAGAAATTCATTTATAGTCGTTTATAGATCAGTAACTCCGCAATTCTAGTCAAAGGTATAAGGCTATTACAACCGATCCAAGGAACTCGGGGGTTTTTAAAAATGAAAATATCAATAATGATGAATAATAAATCCTATGTAAGGATTCCTGGAGCCATGAAAATGATTTCTTAAGTTCAGCAACTGTAACCGCATCGAAATTTATTCTGGCGGATGTAAACTTAATCAAATCTCTCGCGCGTGCATTACGTTGAAAGTTAAAATTTATTTTCGTTTGCCAAACTTTTATGAGGCTTGTTTTTTGCGTTGAGAATAAAAAAAATGGACGAAGAATTATTTGGAGATGATGGAAGCAGCGATGAGGCATCTGGCCAGGAGGAACAAGAGGAAGAATCCGGCGATGAAGTCGCAGCAGGTGATGCTGAAGGTTCGGAATCTGGCGACGCTGAATCGAGTGATGGAGAAGAAGGACATCAGGTAACTTGCCTCGAAATAGCGAATAGCTAGTCATTTCTATTAGTCCTTAAACATTCTTGCCAAAGTTTTACTATTTCTTCCGGTATGATAAACCGTAAACGTATTTTTAGTCAAAATCAGTGTATTTTAAATAACGTCAACTAAAACAGCTGTGACTTCGTTAAGAAATTTTGAACAAATATACATAGGAATAGGAAGGGGAATTTTTTAAAGGTAAATTGTCACCATTTTATTCTTATGGGTTATCTACGAACTAGAGTTCAAAGTGATCTCCTTCTGTAAGTTATCGTTTCAAAAGTCATTTCAAAGTTCTATGCCTATGCTGATGAATTTCCTCTCAGCAGGTAGAGAATGCAGCTAGTGACTCAGATTCAAACGCAAGTTCTGAACCACAACAGAAAAGTGGAAATGAACAGGAAGAAATGAGTGATCAAGAGAAAGAAGAAGTAGAAGCACCAGCAGGAGAAGAGCAAGAGGCCGTTGGATCTGGTAAGAAGAATTATTTATCTTTCCTCTTTCAAGGTACCAGGCGAATAGAGAGTCAAAAAATCACAGGCAGTCCAGCGTCATAATAATTCAATATATCTTTTTATGGGACTGCGAATCATTTTAAAAATAATTCAGGCGATCGCTACGCAATTTTTTTTTTTAAATTTGAGAACCACTGCTCTAAACAGAGACCAATCATACTTCCGTGGACTAAGTCCTAACATCAGAAATTTCTATTCACTTGATAACTTTTAGTAACATTTGACCTTCATGAACTTCAGGGAGTGATTCTGCCTCCGATGCTGGAGAACAATCGGAGGCCGGTTCCAGAAGAGAAAGTCCGGTCCAAGAGGAGGAATCCGGTGACGAACATCAGGAAGAAGCTTCAGATGCGGGCAGTCCAGCTCAAGGAGGAGGAACACCGATGGATTCTGGTTCTGAAAGTGATTCAGATGGAGAAGAACAAAAGGGTATGCGTTTTTGTGTGTTAACATGTGTACCCTGTGATCTCAGTAAATTACATTCATTTTTCCGTTTTGATGATTGGCCTTTCTTTTTTATTATTATTATTGATAACCACTTAAGCTGGAGCAAGATAACTATTGGTGATAGAGAAATTCAGAATTTTTTTTGGATTTAACATGTAAAAATACATTCAAAACATATACAGCAGGGTCTCACTTATCGCGGTTAATTTGTGCATGCAGAACACCGCGATAAGCAGAAACCGCACTAAACCGCCTTGGTTCTTGTAAATTTTGCTTTTTCCAAAATACTCCGTATAGTCGATTCATTCATCGAGTAATCAATCACGCCCTATTTCAGCCTCCGTAGCACCAGCTTCATATTTATTAATTATTTCAAGTTTTTGTTCTAATTAAATGGCCTTCCTCTCCAGTTTCGAACTAGCAGTGGTAGATTCGCATTTTCGTTTACCACTCATTCCTAATAGGGGTTTGTTGCAAACTCTATAAATGGTTTGAACAATGTAGAAACACGAGCAAAGGATGCGCACAGGATGACAGCCAGCGAGTAACTGTTGCAGCGCTGCCCTCAATGCGTGAACATTTTTTTTGGCAATAATACATAATCAGGGAGGAGGGAAATTATCCGAATATAATTGGAACATGGTAAAGCGCGCCGATTAATGGGTAACCGGCCAATTTGCTTATTAAGCTAAATTCCTTAGTATCAGATTTTGTACAAATTTTCAGATTTCAATTATCTGTGTCATCTCAATTTTTTGTTTTAACGTCTACAGCTACGGAACCAATGGAAGTCTCGAATACTGAGGAGAAAGAAAGTGGGAGCGAAGAGGAGGTGGAAGGAGAGGAGAAAGCGGCATCAGATAGCGATGATAATAAAGAAACAGCAGAGATGAATCCTGCAAGCAGTGATGATGATGAAGGGGAGGTCGCGAAAGCATCCTCTGATTCTGATAGTGATATCGGAGCGAAGAGGGCGAGAATAGAAGCAGAGTCAGACAGCAGCGATGATGAAAAGAAGCAGGTAAAATTGGTATTTAGTGAAAATTTGTTACCACCAATATGAATTTTTTTTACCAATGACCTCATGCTAACCTGCACCAAATGGGTCATAGGACCGAAAAAAATAGCTAATCGTTGATCAAGTTTTAGCTAAATGAAGTTGTAAAGGCCCCAAGGAGTCCGGATAATTGGTCCCGTCCCGTTTTTTCTTGAATTTTATGTATTTGCTTCCAAGCATTTGCGTCCAAGTTTATTGAAATTGGTTCGTATCAAGGTCTGGACCTAGGATTGATTCAATTTTCATTATTTCTGTATTATGCAGTCTAATTTTTGGCAAAAAAATATCCTAAATTCCTTAAAAATGTCAATGATCTTCATGAAAACTCCGGTTTTGTCATGGATTGTCATTAAAAGCTTTG
>QRAM01000552.1:42697-53830 GCA_013436055.1 Halocynthia roretzi | reverse complement strand
CATTTGTAATAATTGTACATCCATCCACATTATTACACGCGCAATTCGTGATGCTCTCACACTGACAGTTTCCTTTGCAGGTTTCCCCGAAGGTTCCAGATAAACATTCTGTGAGTTTAGAGATTCCGAGTTATTGTGCGGAATTAAAGTTGTAGAGCAAAGGTGTGTAACCTACGGCTTGCTACCCGAAATTGTGCGTCCCGCGGGAAGCTGCGGTTTTTAATTAGAGTACGGCCCGTAACAGGAATTCAGTGCTACTGTTTTCAATGTTATATGAATAGCGAAGCGTCCCTAATGTTGATTTATTTGATTTGCAAGGAAATTAAATTGATATGCCAGTCACTAGGAAATAGTTAATGTGAAATGCAAGTGAGGCCCGCCGTCTAATCCGGTTAAGTATATTTGACTCCCGAAATGCAAGTGAGGCCCGCCGTCTAATCCGGTTAAGTATATTTGACACGGGAGTACTATAAGGTTAGACACCTCTGTTCTAGAGAGTGAGAGTCCCTTCGTAGGGGGGGTGGATAGAATATATGATAGGATACCGTTAAAGTCACCACACTGAATTTGGTTTAAATCGCTCCAACCGTTTGACTTTCTATAGCGTGAAATCGGCGAACACACGAACAAATATTCACCTCTATCAATATAGAAGTTCTCCAAGTCTTACCTACGCATGGAGTTTCTTGCCAATTGTCTCCAACACAAGCATTGAGAATACTGCTGCTATTCTGAGTATTAGGATCTCCATCTATCCAATAGCCCGGATTGCAGGTTTTAGTAATTGTATAGTTAGCAGTGGAGCAGTTACAGCAAGGTGGATCATATGTAGCGTTTTCCTCATCGCTACAAAAATCTAGATTGAAAAACCGTAAAAATATTTAATGTCGTAACAACGCTTGTTTTATTGAAAAGTTGGTATGGCAATTGTGTTGAAAATAATGGTCAATAACACATTTGTATATGTGACGTATATATGTATCACTGACAAGGGGTGGTGCAGCCTTCTGGGGAATGGGATAATCAGGCCGCAAAGCGTGCGTTTTGTTCTCGACTGAATTAGATTTAGTACGTTATGTTAAATAGTGAAGCGTCTATGCTTGCATTGATTTTAAGTCAGTAAATCGGTCTTTATACCATTAGATACCATACCACACCGTTTCATATATCTCAACTCCATTTTTAGGCATCTTAACCCAAGATTCAACTTTACCAGCATCAGGCTCCGAAAAATCAGGCCACAGGTTACCTACTAGAGACCCCATAAAATTAAGGCAAAATTCATCGTAATTAATGAATACCTTATTATAAAAATAGTACACTCAAGTAATCACGCTCAGTCGATAAGATAAGTTAGGTGAGTAAATTCATGTACAAAATTTTTCATAACTTCTTACTGTTAGAACGGCAAAAATCATGTGGCTAGATTACAGTTAGACCCATCCTATGTTAGTTATAATATTTGGAATTTTTGGAATCAGGGAGTAAATTGGAACGCTAAATTTCCCTTTCCCCGGATGCCAAGCCACGCCCCTAATAACCACCATATGCACTTGCAACGTTGAGAATCGCTTTATAGATGCGATTCTCAATGAATGAACCACAGTAATATCTTCCACATATAAAAATATATAAATCTTACCTGTCTGAGAAAAAATACCAGGCAAAAATAATGCAATGAGAATAAGTCCAAAAACTGCACTAGATCGCATTGTGCGCACAGATTAATTTTCCAATCTTAAAGTATATGCTGACGTGAGTTGGCTGGAGCTTGATGCAATAGTATTAGTCTATATCTTTCATAATAAGTCTAAATTTCAATCAAAATGAAAAGATAAGTGAAAAAAAAAGTTGTCTCCTTTTTATTCATATATTCGTTGCCGCAGTTGTAAGAATGAGATCTTTCCTAAATGGTTCATACCAGAATTTAACGTTTGTTACGATAAAAAGAAAAAAAAATCTTACAAATCTCCTAGTGATGTCCCTGACAATAAATCAAATTCAATATTTATCGCCTATTCGTTTACTGATTTATTTAGCGATAATTGTCGTCTGCTTGGGGTGCCTCACCTTGGATCAGAAGCAATACAACTACTTGCTAAAAGTTTAACTGTTCCTTTTTCGATGTATTAAGGCAAATTCATCATTTAATCTCTTACACCTTCAATAAACAATCTAATCTAAATTCAAACATATAGCAATCTATGCTAGTCGAAGTATATTCATTTGAACTCCCTGGAATGGACTTATCGGACGCACATGACCCCGACTACCCAGTGCGTGATACTGCGGCAACATTCTTAGCATCAAATGTAGCTCCACCACTCTGCAGTGTAGATACTATTGATATTAAATAATTCCTCGCTAAGTTTCATCCTAGTTGCTGCTTTACGCATTGTGGTTAAATTTCAACTTACTTAACGCCCAAGAAGTCAAATCAAAGCAATAAACGTCTTCTCGTGAATTCCTTGAACATGTTGCAATTAATTTTTTGTGACGCTTTATCCACCTACCTTCGAGCTTGACAAATATTGACTTTCCTATCACACGGACTACCATGAAACTACTTTCGCTTCAAACGTCTTAAGATTCAATACACAAAAGGAATAGACGTCAGAGCAAAAAATAGATAAGAGTTGCTAACTTATCAATATTATCATGTGCAGTGATTAGTCCCGCTCAAGTCTATATTGTGGAGAAGCATACTACTGATAACCTAGAGTTATTGACACTCCATTGTTCTGTGCTGCCAAACCAGCCTGCTTCAGTCTACCTTGCAGACAATTCTTCCCGTGTATATATAATATTTCATAGCGGAAGTCCTATTGTAATCTGTCCGTGAAATATGCAAAAGTCCAGTAGCTCTGTTTATAATTATAGCTTCTGTTTATAATAAAGACAGTAAAAAAGAAACTATTCCGCTTGTAGCCGGTGAAAAAGCACAATTCTCCATTCATTATCATTTCCATTTGTCGCTACAAATCGAGACTCCTCGCCGAGTTTTATGTTGTACGGTACAAGATATAGCCTAAACTTCAGTGCATGATCTTAATTTTCAGATGCGTACATTTCAATTTCGGTCATTAATATATCCGAAATTAAAGGAAAAAATTTGCAGAGAAACAGCGAGAGTTCTGCATAATTGTATCAAAATTCTAGTTTTGATTTCAACAGTTATACCAGACAATGTTTTTCATGCCTGAAGGGTGGTGCATATGTAATTTAAACAAGGCCAGAAGTAACAAAATTCCTGCTTAGCAGACTCCTTTTTATATTTCTCGTATGTATTTCTTCCCTCAATAAAACACTGTGTACGCCAGATTCAAATTTCTACTACCCTGTGTGTGGAACCTGTCTATTAGTGTTAAAACAGTAATTCATTACCAATTTCGTTAGGTATGTACGATCACCTTGGACATAGTGCCACATTTTCACTACTATTTTATTCTGAAATCGCTCTTCATAGTAAGGTTCCACGTGCAAATTTTCAATTCTATCGACACCTGGTTGAGTTATTGCACAATCACATTCATAAAACGGAAGACGTTTCTAAGACGGCTAAATCGCCTGTATAAATTTCTTCCTTTTACGATGACGATAAGAAATATTTTGAAGGGGATTCTTCCAGTACCGCAAACATTGAAAATGAAAGAGATGTAATTTTTGTTTGCCTACGGTCAACATTCCTTATACAATGCAGCAAGATAGAAATATTAAACTATCATCTTTTAACCTTGTTGTAAGGGATAGTGAAAGTAGGTCTGATCTGTATGGTTTTTATACAAAAAATAGAATTCCAATAAAACAGGTTGGTCCTAAATGACAAGTTATATTTGGGTCATGCCTTCGGTACACTAGCCTTTAATTTGTCCCAAGTACCTGACTTGAATTGAAGTCGATTTTTTTACTAAAAAGTACTTCGAATTTGACCTCGTGTGATACTTAAGATGCAATCATACTCAAGTATAGAGTAATTCTTGATTTCACTTCGCGCGCAGTTCGAACGTAGAAACATTGGACGAACTCCGAATCACATTTCTCTAGAAATTCGAAGCCGAAGTGAAGTACAAGTCACCACTCTATATACAGTCATTTTTTATTATGCACTTATCCATATCGACCTTGTGTGCTTCAGCCTACTCATTGCAATGTTTCTTTCACATCACAGATACAACAGAGACTTCGAATGATTCATCCACCAAGATCTCCCGTAATGAACTCACCAATACAGGTATTTAGTACAAACTTTAAAGTAATGGTGATTTATCAAATACTGTTCGTTTGAATTAGATATATTTAATCCGCTACACGGCGCTATGGAGCTATAAGCCTTTCAGCAATGTTACTTTACAAAATAATGTTCGTTTGAATTAGATATATTTCAAACGCTAGACGACGCTATGGAGCGATAAACTTTACAGCAATGGTAATTTACCAATACTCTTCGTTCGAATTCGATATATTTCTTCCGCTAGACGGCGCTCCAAAGCAAATTTACTTATCGCCTTTATTAGCAAAATATAGGAAGACAGAATAAAAAAAAATTTTAAAATGAAATTGAAAACGTGCAACAAGAAAAGTTTTTTTTTCTTGAAATAATGAACTTTCGAAAAATTGATAGAACTCATCATGCCGATCACGTCACAGTCACAAACAATGCTAAATATAATTAGGATTGTTACGCAACCGCAGATCTCGAAGATCGTTAATATCGAATTATAATCCTCCCAAGGATTCGATGCGTCATAATTAAGAATTTTGTTACGTCACAAGGAAAGTTTAGTATCAGTTTACAGACAGTAACAGAGAACCGGATTTTCTGAAAGGGTAAAGGTTAATGCCACGCCAAATAATTTCTTTTTAGGTTTTGATGTTATATTCTATTTATACAACCGAACCTAATTTTGAGAAGAGTGGATTTTATTAATATTGGAATTTGTGTGTATATATACTGATATAGATTTAATTAAAATCGGCTCAAAGTTTCCGCAGTAATTACCGGTTATAACTTTGCATACAAAACAATCTCGCATAGTTGTGGTGTGTCTGGCAAACTTTCCATTGAATGCAGCTATTCCTCAGGTAACGCAATCAGTTAATCCTCCAATTTGATATTTAACGATATGAATTTATTGGAAACTCACGGTTGCTTTCTTACAAGTACCAATTTAGAAGTGGTTTTAATCAAAATTGATAGCAAGAGATTTTTAATCAAGCACTGCCTCTTTACATGCATCATTTCTGCAATATATCTCGAAACGAGTTTGCAAAGGTTCTAACTACGATACTTTCTTACGTAAATTCTTACTGATAACTTCTTAGGCGATAATTTCTTTTATCAGGAATTCTTACAGCGAGACTTTCTTATACGATCATTTCATTCCATTTCTTACAATTTAGAGCGATTACAGCGGGTACAAAAAAATGATAAGTTGAAATAAGGATGTATCCTTGGGGGTATCCTTGTACGCTTTTTACCAAATATTTAGTACACTAAGATTAAGTAGTTATATTAAGCAGCAAGTAGTATAATTTAACCATCCAAAAAAATCCTGATATTCAAACACTTTCCGAGTTATTTAATTTTTTGATTTTGACACCCCCATTTGACACTTTTACTTCCTGTACCCAGTGAGGATTTTGCTAGACATTAAATATGCAACTCAGATGAACTCATAAAGCGAATGAACTCAAGTATCCGTAAGATCTCGATGAACCGGATTTCGCGTCATTTCAAGTTTAATTTTGTGTCGATTTCTACTGATATTTAAATGTCAACAATGTTGAAATTTGAACCGACCGAAATGCGTCAATTGTTCAGTCATAATGTGAGATCGATTGTTCGATAATAATGAGTAGGTGTTACTTCTTGCAGACGGATCTAGAAATATTGACATTTGATGTAATAAAGGTTAATGACCACGTTGATTCTACAGGGTGATGAAAATATTTTCAAAATAGAAAAATGTAATTACGTGTAAAATAAAATTTACTAAACAAGCAATTTCCGAACAATACCCGTATTACGTATGTGGTGTTATGAAAGCTGAAGATAGCTGGTTTCAAATCATCCTGTAACCTTTTATATAATATCCTTCAAATATAATTTAAACACAGACCGCTATCGGCTCTATGCGATATAAAATGTCACGCATCCTGTTCAAGGTAGCATTTCCTATAATAAAGGTTATTTCTTTTGTGAACGCTTCCCGGTTGTTCATAGCGAATCCCATGTTGTAGGTTGTCCTTGCTTTAGTAGGCATAGTTTTCATAAGCGACTGCCATCCTGTCTCCCGGATCGTAACTCTATGCTTCAATGGGCCCCAAAAATCACGTGTAAATCAGGATCATTTGTATTTTTATCTAAAAATCTGTCCATTTGACATACGAGTCAGTATCCATGCACCTTAGTATATTTGTACATAAGTTACTACGTCTTGCAAACGATTCCATACAGTGGCAGATAGATAAGATAAGCGGCATAGGTTTATACAGGAGCGCTATTTCAGTGCTTGCAATAGGCGCTATTTTCCGTAGATCCTACATCAATGGCTGTTAAGACAGATTTAGAGTTTTGCGCCGTCTGAGTTTTTGCCTTGTATAAATTGTCTTGTGTTCTCCTGGCTGGAATGTCCTATAATTTCTCCTGTTCCACCCATAATCCGCCACTGCCAATGACGTTGGCAAATAAATGGATGTTGAATAAACTAATGTGATGCAATATTTCCCGTTTTCAATATGCTGTGTACATTACATTCTTCAAGTAGCACTTGACAGATCGTAAGTGGAATCAATTGTGATTATGCGCTTGTGAGGCACTTTCTATTGTTTTGGTAATACACCTTCCGTGTAACGATCTCACTTCAAGCGAGTTAGAGGAATTTCCCACTGTTTTACAAGGTCCGCGATCGACTTTATTAAAGCTTCTAAGATGACTTCATTCCATTGATTCTTTAACGTACAGCACTCCTTTACGTGAGCGTATTGTAAACGAAATTTCAGGTAATTCCAAACATTCAAAAATAGACCATACACGTGGTTAATGTAGTCAACTATTACAATACCCATGTTATAAGAAAGTTAGAGCAATCGACGAAGCGACTGCCTGAGATAGAGCGACCCAATCTAACCAAAGGTGTAATAATGATAATAGTTACGTTCATACTATAATGATTCTCATTGGTGTATTTGAATTTATGAAGAAATTTAGGGGCGTTTCCATGCACGATCCCGCCCCCAATAGATGCCAGCTTATAATAAGAAATTCAATTCCCACATTATGTACTGACCACGACCGAAAAACTGATACTATCAAATTCTTTGGTTACCCGACTACTTGAAGGCCATAAAAATCACACAGTCATTGTTAGCTTTCGCATTCTCGTTCAATTCAATTATGTAACGTTCAATTCTCAATTCATTTATCATAATTCTGATGGGACCGAGTCATTGTATCTAGAATAGATTATCCTAAAAGGAGTTTTGATAATCTGACGAAAAAATCGAGGTGGTTGTGATTAAACGTTGCATCATCTGACGAGGCCTGATGGAAAAACCCAGAGAATGAAACGGGGCGTGGCGACACGCCCTATGATAAAAAATATCTAATAAGATCAATTATGAATTTACGCAACGAACGAGTTCACAGAGTACGCTCGATGATAGCGCTGAAAGGAGCTAGAGATGTTATCTAGTTGCTTTGTTATGTTAACCCTAAAGCCACGTGGTATCTGCTCTCGATCGCCCCCTGTGACTATTTTGATAGGGGTCTTATAGCAAGTGGATTTCACATTTAACGTAGGATCTTAGAGTGTGAGTCAGTTTGAGATCCATTTCGCTAAGGTCCCGTATTTCGACATACAAAATATGTATTACCAATAATAACAAACTTTGGCTATTATGACCACTTTGCCGACTTTGCCAACTTTGCCATTTTTTGCGGAAGGATCTTGTGCAGTGAGACATTACCAAGTTTTTTGCACCCGAAACTATCTAACCTACATAACTTATGACATTTCAAGTTTGTTTTACTCAAAACTTGAATTAAACTATAAATGGGATGTTTTTTGGTCAGTTTTTGGGTAACTGTGTCGATCCAGGTTTGTTTATAGCAGCTTCGGTTTTTATGACCATCCGGATATTATGACTAAAATGGTCCCAAGGTGGTCATATTAAGCGGCTTTCACTGTATATATATACATTGATTGAACTCATATATATATATATTTCCGAGTTTTCATACCTATAAACTCTTCGCTACAAGGACGTAGGGCGTAACAAGGGTTAGTTCCTCACACGTAGAGTACTCCATTCTCCATTGTAAGTACTTGAAAATGTGCGGAACAGTCGGGATACTATGACCTTTGTTATCAAACAAATGCCGCCGGGCAATGGAATTTTATGAATGAATTCATGTGAGTCAATTAGGGGAAGTCATTCAGAACGCGCACAGTGTTTGACAAGGTTCCAATTTCGATTTTAGTGAATATGTGATACTTGAAATTCTATGGAGTAGACGTACTCACTGATAAGAGAATCAATGGTAGAAAGATATGGCCTCTGTTATTAGAAAATAAGAATAAAAAGGCTCACTTGCACACAGTGAGATTGTACCTTTCATGGTCTCTGAAGACTGTTTTCTTTTTCTGATACTATTAAAGTTTTTGATATTTTTATAATAATAAGTGGTAAATAGTAGTTGCCATTACTCTTTCTTCAGAAGATAAACCTTTACCTGTATATGGGATTTACGTCATTTTTGTGGGGTTAGAGTTTGAGGTCAGGGATCGGCTTATAATTTCTTTTTTGAATAATTCTTCGTTTTTTCAAATTTAAATTGAACACTAGTTATAAAAAAGATTCATCCCTTAAAATTCCATTGTTTCATTCCCTGAACCTTAGATACCCCGTGTGACGACTCTGCATAACCTCAATTTTCCACGTTAACCGCTTATAACTCCCCCCGTGAGTTATTATCACTTTATGAAGATTAATGAGCCGTCATACGTTATCGATCCATGACGTGAGTAACGTACTTTCCTACGTCACAATGGTCGCTTTATCAACAGCAAGTGATACCTTAATTGAATTTCTTCGATTGATGGCGGATATGAGTCATAGGATACTTGAAATAGGCGGCTGTAATTTGATTTGGAACTCGAGAGAGAGACGCGACAGATGTATCCTGCCAGCATCGTATTTTAATGTTGTTTTTCTATTAAACTAATAAAGCTTATTAGATATGAACCCGGTTCCACTATCACGCCACAACTACGTCACAGTAGGGATATTATTACGAGAATTTTTAGCTAGACTATACGCACACACACTCGGCGATAAGGCCACTTCGCAAGAGATTCTACTAAAGTTCTCGGTGCTCGAATCCGAACTACTTCACTCCTGTGTTAGTTAGTCTAACTCGTGCTTAAATCAAGAACCATAGCACGCGTTGATTTTGACAATGGTTTCAATGGGGCACCATGATGCAATCTGTGATTGCGTGTATTGCAGAACCTGAATTAACCGCCCACTTGTTCATGAAATTGCTATACACTAATGAAATGCTAACTCTCTTTCGCACCCCATGAAATACGTCTTTCTTTGCCCGGTGCTAATGTACATACTCTCTTTGGAGTTGATCAATCTGTAAGGCGCTTTTCAAAAATAGGTAGAAACAAATAAAAAATAGAATAACTTCCCACTCAGGCTAGCGATACAGAGATCATTGACTCGAGAAATAAGCACTTTCTCACACTTTGTGAGATGAAACACGATTTCTCTGGGACATTTTTGGTTTTATTCCCATCCTCAGGCCGATATACAATGCTTAAAATGACGTCTGTAGCTTACTGTATATAAATCTGAAATAGGAAGAACAGGGTGATTTGTTTTATATCCCGTTTTAAAATAGTTTATCTGTGTTTAAGATCTGATTATATGTGTGCGTTCATTTGTACGATGATCAAAGCCCGTCTTCCTGTGTTTATATCGCGTTCTATATCTGTCTATGCCACTAAGCCACTTTTGCCTGAAATGGAATTGCTCATTGATAGTAACACGAAATTGTTTGGATAGTGACGTCAAAGTCGATATCAATTATGCTGTAATAATATTGAGACGATTAGGTGTGACGGAGATAATGGTAACTTATATGCACTGATAGAATATAAGAAACTTTCAATCATGCTTTACATGCTGAATGAAGGAACGGATTTATCTAGTAGAAGGCCTGTAGCAAATGTTGGATCTGGGATCCCGTCTGCACGAGACCTACATTCCAATACACTCATATTGCCAAGATTGCCGTAATGAAAACATTGAATGGATCAATGAATATCCAAAAATATCTCAATTTTGAATTTTAAATCCTAACAATAATCGACCGCTGGATTATTTTTGTCACATTGTTACAAAAGAATTGACGCGAAAATCGAAGCTTGTCATTTGTATCGTCACAAAACATAATTTTTCACTTTGCAGATAACCAGTTTGAATGAAAACTATTTCCGGTTGTCGAGTATTCGTACATTCTTGGCGATTTGCGAGTTTTTTTTTGGTGTTAGCAGTTATTTTTGGGTTGAATTCCTAGGAATACTTGTTAGTGAAATACCCAGCGGGAATGAGGTATTAAAATTAAGAACAGGAGTTCGGTGACTCGTGCTGGTTCATTACTTTATATGTTAAGTATAGTAACATCGTGTGTGTGAAAGAATTTAGTGCCTTCCTCGAGTAGCCGGTCACCTGACTCATAATAAACGTTATTTAAAGTAACAATATTGCAGCGGAACGGAAGTTCTCCCATAGCATTTCAATATCGCTATTCGAACTTCGTTTATAGTATACAGTAATCCCTCACCTATCGCGGTTAGTGCGTTCCAGTGCCTCCCACGGTAGGTGAAACTGCGCGAAGTAAAAACCACATATTTAATTAACTATTTGAATATGTTTAAACGTATTTTGAACCATTATAAATCATTCACACACTCTTATTTACCTTATTAACCTTTCCCACAATCATTTGACCTGTTATTTAATTTTTTTAAACTTTTAGCGCTTAAACATACTAGTACTGTACGGCACGGCATTTATCATGGAATAAAATACATACAATATTACATTAAAATACATACAATA